>VZRM01005133.1:1133101-1152015 GCA_013397955.1 Grantiella picta | reverse complement strand
GGGGGGGGAGGAATATCAGCTTCAAGAACAGAAGTTGCCCTTGCCATTATACTTAAGCTATTGCTCTCTGTACTGAAAGCTTTGCCATATTCAGAAGTTACAGGAAGCAACAATATAGAAATAATAATATGCACGAAATCAAGACTTGACTGATAAAAAGTGGTTTTAGTGGGATTATAGTACGATTTTCAACCTTCATTTAGCTATTTTGGGTTGGTTTTTCTTCCCTTTCCAGTCATTTTGAGTTGAGTATTTGCACTGTTGAACATTATTATTGTTGGTACTCTTCCCTCTCTTCTCTCCATATGACCCAAAATCATCAAAAGAGAGGCCTCCTTGGCTGCTTAACTTCTCTTTGAAGATGTAGCAAAATGGTAAATTCTCTTGCAATGCTATTAATGTTTTCTGTGTACCTTGCAAGTTGCACAGACATAACAGCATTTAGGTCTCTGATGTCCATATGGGATTTGCTTTAATAAAATCATAGCTTTGCTTGAATGTTCGCAGACACACTCACCAAGTATATATTTGCTGTCCTTTGAATTGAAATCAACTTTGCATTTATCACCCTACAATATGTAAAGCAAAAATAATGGAATATTAATATAGTTTAGGGGTTTTTTGTTTTCAGGAATTAAACTCCTTTGAGTAGTTCTTGATGAAATATATTATAAATGTCTTAAAAGAATAAACTAAATAGATTTAGGTGCTTTTTCCCCCCTCCACATTGTAATTGTGTATGTGTGTGTCTGTGTGTGTGTGTGTATGTGTGTGTGTGTTTCTACTGTGTATCTGAAAGTTTAATTTTCTCAAAAACCAAGATGTGCACATGATTGACTTTGTAAAAGTTATTGTAGTGGAATGGAGTATTTATTTTTAAACTAAATTCTTAAAGAGACATTGACTGTAAATAAAAGACTATATTTTCCTCCTCAGTATTTTTGATAATTTTTTCAATTGTCTTTTATGCGTGCAAAATATATTATTGTGATACAGTAGGTTTTTCTGTTTGAAAAATTCTGTCCAAATAACAGCTTTTATTTACACTGCTTTACTGATACAGTTAAAATCCAGATTCAGTGTGTTTGTTTAAAAAGACAGTGTTTCTCAGATCTGCAAGGAATTTGAATACCTACCTAACTGATGTCAATTTCTTGAAGGTATGTTGTGGGGAGGGGTGCATCTGAAACAATTTGCACACGTCTGAAGATGTAGATTTCCTTTAGCTCTCATCCCACTCTTGGCAACTTGTCACATTTCCAGATCCATAATATTGAAAAGTATTTCCGTAACTCAGACCATATTGCCCACAAAATCATAATAATTTAGTATCTCAAAGGTTTGTATTATCCATGTCTCCAGACATTAATATTTGTATTCTGTTTTCTAAGGGGAAAAAAACCCCTATAAACTGAATTACAATTTGATCGATACTTTACTGTTACTTTTATAACTATATTTATAGCGTAGGAAATATTATCAATAATGGTTTTTTTTCAGTTTTCCTATAGTCAGAATAGAAAACAATTACATTTTAAGTAGAAAACAATCACAAATTAAGTAAAAAATCAGCTGTAATTTCATTCAACACCTGACCATTTTGGGGAGTACAGGAGCTGGAATTATCTTTACCAGCATGCTCAGCAACTCTCCAAGGATGGATATATTTTAGGCAGTTTTTAGGGGGATTTTAGCATCACACATCACATAAATTTAAAACATAGAGACTGATTTGCTTTTAGATGTTTCTGGAAACATTATTAATGTTTTTGTTTGAAAATCATTATCCTTAGCCAAGCAGAGGTTGGAATGATCATGTCAAGGAGAGTAAGAGCAAATATATTCCATGAAGAACTTTGAATATCACAATACTCAGGTTAAAAGCGGGAGTGGAGAAACTCAACAAATCTACAGCAGCATGATCGAACCAGTGGATTTTGGGTTGAAAAGTTGCATTTCTCATCACAGAAGAGACTGGAGAAGACAAGAATCTAAGCAAGGATTTCAGCTACATAGTTGAATTGGAGATATATTGCCAAATGAAAATAATCATCAAGGTGCAGACATTACCTGAATATGAAGAACTGTTTGCAATCAATTTTCTATAGAAGAGAAGGGGACATGCAGGAACTGGAACCAACCTGGTCTAGTGGAAGGTGTCCCTGCCCATGGCAGGGGGGCTGGAATGAGATTATCTTTAAGCTCCCTTCCAACCCAAACCATTCTGTGATTCCATACCAGATGCCACAATGATGAGCATGTTAGAAATACCTAGATAGGCATTGAGCAGTTAAGTAACTATGTAATTAGTTAAATCATCCTGATTAAAGTATCTGAGCAAAGCAATCCAGCTTACAGACAGTTGTGCTCTGTTCCTTTTCATATTATTTACTGCCTACTGTCATGATCCTCTAAGACCAAAAAAAAAAAATGGTGTGCTGCTGAAGAGAGGGACTTCATCAGTTTTTTGTTTGGAATCCTGATATGCCAGGATGTGAGATGACAGATTTTTTATCCACATTAATAACTAATTTAGTTCATTAAGAACTTGGATTTGGGCCTTGGGTCTGAAAGTAGTGCTGGAGACTGAAGTTCTTGAACTTTCTTTATGCTTCTTTGCATACAGGACTTTTTCAGAAACACACAAGAGCTTGCCAAAGAGCAGTATTTGCCATAGAGGTGTGCTTGTGTTATTCTGAGAGAAAAATACTTCATGCAGGGACCCAAATACATCAGATAAAGTGAATTATTTCCAAGAATAACAACATACATGTTGAACAGAAGTCCAAATTTGTAAGACCAATCATGAAGGTCTAAAATAAATGCTACTTTTCTGAACATACGAAGCTATCAGACATAAATCTCATTTTCTATGCTGCAGAATTCTTTATCATTTGTTAATGTATTTCATCTCTGAGGTTATTGAAACTGTTACTTTATAAATATAGAATTAATTTGTGATACACTGATTTAAAATACTATAAAGCAAATTTATGCTTCTAAATAATAGGCAGTTTAGATCTATACAATTAAATAATTTCAGTGATGCATTGTCTTATATCTGTAAGTATAATAGCCATTTAGCCCATATACAGGGCTTAAATCTTGAAATAAAAGCAGGCAATTTTTATGTTACTTTATATAAATATGCAGATACATATATATGCATATGTATATATTTTTAAATATATATACATACACATCTCTAATACAAGCTATGCTGTTGATATGGCAAAAGAAATTTATCCAGTCGTATATCTAATATCTGTACTTCAGCAATATATTATAAAATTTTCATACATCCATTGTTCTGGAAAGGGCAGTTAGTGCCAAATCAACAGTAAAAGCTGGATAACTGTAGTTATTGAAATAATTTAAAAGCAAATGAGTATTTGAGATGTGTTTGTCAGAAAACTTTAATCAAAGCAGACTGGAGATTTTTATGTGTAACCTCTTTCATGAGACAAATCCCAAGGTCCTTTACAAAATAATGAAATTAGCAGTGCAAATATTGATGAATTCACTTAGTCAAACAAAGTAGTCCTTGCTCTTGAGAGAGCTACTACCGTGTGTCAACAAACCAAGGGATTCCAGATGCAAAAAAAGTGCAAGCCTCAAAGCCAGCCAAATGGGAGACCTGGCTTTAAAGGCATGCTAGGTTTTTGGGAAGGATCAAAAAAAGTGTTCAAAACAGTTTGCAAATCTTGGTTTTGCTTTCTATATAATTGTTACATTTCATTTGTCTATTTGCTTTAGGGTTTTTTGCTTCTTACAATCTTCGACACGTTCATGAATGTGCCAAATCTTTCTTGTAAGACAGTGGATGAACAGGTGTAAGGGCTTCAGAAGTTCCTGGGTTGCATATAGATCATTTATTATATAGACTGGTGCTTGAAATGCTGTTCTTATAGATGCAATTCCCAGACACTTGGGAAAAGTTAGGGGTTTTCAAGTTTGGTTTTACAGTAGTGTTTTATCTACCCTGAAAAGAGAAACTAAAGCTCTACAGTTCACAGCTGAAGACAGGCTCAAAAGAAATGACTGTTGATTTAACTTTTACAACTTATTCTTTCTGAGTGAAACTTGTTTAGGCATGCTGGGCCTTCATGAAAACCCTCTGCAGCTTCTTAAAAAGAATGTGAGGGCTGAGTGAGGAATAATATTTTCAGTCACAGTGTGTTATAAGACTTCTAAGACCTCTTTCTTTTTTTTCTTTCCTTTTGCATTGTTTCCTCTTTGTAAATTTTTCTTCCTCTTTTTCCCTCCCTGTTTAAGAAACCATTGCTACATTCATGTGCATTTATCCAGCTCCAATATTTGTTCATTACTAATAGTAAGATTTATTCAAACTGCAAATTCCAAGACTGAAATGATTAAGCCATTTGAAAGTGCTCCAATAATTGATCTGTAAATCTCTCAACCAGAGTTTTGGTCATACTTGTAAGTATTTATGTTAGTACTTACAAATTTTCATTTCAGATTCAATTAGTCACAGAGTCAGGCACAAAACTCCACCATACAATCACCATATAATCAAGATAGTGTAAATCAACCACTGAGAATTCTACAAATATATAAGTAGCTGAGCAGTAAAACTTGAAATCAACTGGTTACAGAAAGCTTAACCCACAAATGGCCATCTGCAACTGAGCTCCAAAAGACCATGTGTCTGAGTCAAGGGAAACATTTTTAAATTTTGAGGTCTATATTTTTTATCTTTTGCTTCTCTTATTAACCTCAAAAATTGAAACATTATGGTGTTTCAAAGTTTTCCTAAGACCACTCTCTTGCAGCATCTGTAGCAGTATTTTGGGCTGTTGATTGACTACGAATCAGACAAGTGTGTTATGCCCCTTTGTTTTGTACTTTGAGAATCTTTGATTTCCATTGAAGTGTTGATGAAGGCTGGCAGTGCTCATTTTTTATGTGATTGAGAGAAGTTATAGCAGTCTTGTCTTTGAGAAGTGCAGTGTCGCAATGCAAATATTCTGAAAAGTCTATACATGCATTATAGGGTTTTAATTATAGATCACATTGCTACCCTTAGGGTCTGAAGTTCAGTGATATTAAAGACTTGAAAGATTTTTGAATTCCTCAGAATTATAAAGGAAAGCACAATGTGAGATGTATTTTCTGATTACAAAAATTATTTCCTAGAGAATAAAAAAGAGACAAGGCCAGAGCAGGAGAAGGAGAGGGTGTTTCACCATGTGAATTTTGTCCTCTTTTCCATATTTAAAGTCATAATCAGAAACTCTCATATACTGATCTTCCCCACCACACCTCTTATATGATACACTCCAACACTCCAAAACAGTGATGCAGATCCAAGATGGGTTTCTGAGACTGCTTCATGCACACGCTTCTGAAGCTGTCTTTATTGCTTACATGCAATAGCATCTCTTTGGAGGTTTTCACAATATCACAAGAGTACTTCTTTCTCTTCACTGCTCTCTGTTTGCTGACACAGCCACAGCAAGCAAGCTATGGGACTATATGCTATGTCCCTACAAAAAAAAATACCTTGAGATTTTAAAAGAAGTTTCCCATCTCTTCTGGTCTTAAGTGTCTTCTAAAATATCAAACCAAGTGAACCTGCGAGCCTATTGTAAAACTATTACATAAATAAAAAAGATGAAGGGAAAACAGTTTCTGAGTTTAGATTCTTAAAAGGAGAACAAGCTGCATGTGAATCTAAAGATTCTATTCAAAGTTGGGAAGATACCTGGGATATTTTCCAAAAGCAAGAATCAGTGGAAACTTGGATTGCATTGAGATGTGTGTCCTCTCCTTGAAACAGCATTAAACAGCTGAGAATCAGTCACCTTACTTTAGCAGTTTTTGACAGAACAGGGGCCTGGACACTATTAATTTTTAAGTAATGTGAGCACAAGAAATCTGATGCCAAACTGCCCTTTCTGCTCCTAGGATTGTTCTGAGCTAATTCCCAAGGCATCTTTCTGAAAATGTATCCTTTCGACTAAAAAAACAAAAAGGCAAAACCCACTCTCTTGGACCCTACTGTGTTAGTTCCCTGTATGAATCTTCTGGTTTGATTTAGGAATGTGCAGCTTGGTTCCCATGTGCATTGTTGTTGTAGTATTTGCTTTGGAAGGAAAAGTGAGTATACGGTTCACGCCTTAACCTTGTCAAGCTTTCTCCTTACCAACTTGAACCGACACCATACAAATTCTGAAAGGAAAGGCCACAGCCAAAATTAATCATAAACATTAACCATAAAATATTACTCTTGACCCTACCAAGGGGCAGACCTCTAGGAATAACATCCTGCTCCTTAAGAAAATAACATCCCTCTCCAACCGAGAGGTGCAGACAATCTCGTCTGTGCATGACGGACATGCTGACCTGCGCCTCGGGGTGTAACGTCGATCTCAGCTCGGAGGGTAATGTGCACTCCAGGCCTTACCTTGAGCAAGTCAAACACAGCCCTACACAGAGGCTTTGGCAACTTGTGTCCTCGGCGTGAAACCAGTCCTGTCTGAGGTTGTGCTCTAAGGTTAAGGTTTTATGCAAAGCCAAACAGACTTAAGGCTGAAGCTGGAAAATTTAGAGCTGCCACCCCAACTTCCAGGCTGTTTTGACCTGAATGAATACTGTAGATATACACTTCACATCACTGCACCAACAATGAGCTCTGAGGGAAGGTTACAGTCTGTAGCTCCTTTGTAGCATTTCACTTGAATAGACCCTATGATTAGTTTATTCTTAGAGGCACAATCCATAGATTATTGGAGAACCTATTTCCACAGCTATAAGGTAGTATGTTGTTCATCAGCAAATTGAATTAATGAAGCCTCTGAAATCTGAAAACTCCAGAACCAAAACTAATTAGCATTGCCAAATACTAATTTTATTTGGAAAAGAAATAAAAAATCAAAGAGAAACTTACTTATTGCAAGCTACTGGAGATGAAACATAGGTGCCTAAATCAAGCAAGACCTGCAACATTGAATGAAGCATTCCCTAAATATCACTAAAAAATTTGGCATGTAATAGTAAATCAGGTCGCTTCCCAGGAGATGCTGGTTGTACTGGCATTGATGGGGAGAGATTTCAGCAGCAATTGTTGAACTCGTGTCAAGGTGCCCTGCAGATGTATTTCTGATATTGCAACAAGAACAAGATGTAAGTACCCCACTTTCCAGGGGTTTCCCTCAGGATAAACTCCTCAGTGTCACCTCACCAACTGATTTTGGTCATCCTTTTCCCAGCACATCAGGCCCAGATGGATACCAAGCTGCTGTTGGGAGTGACAGGTTAAATGGGAAGAGAACTGGGGAGACAATATGACACCATCCCTGAATTGCTGCACTTACAATCATTACAGAAGATTTAAAGATTTCCCTGGTAACCCTCTTTTTCCCTGAGGGAGAGATCAGGGTCTGTTTCACCCATTGACTGATACTAATTAAAGAATAAATTTCAAACTTTTGCAGCTAAATTACTACTTTTAACAAGTTCATTCTCTAGGATTTCTGTGCCACACTGAAGTACAGCTATGCCTCCTGTGAGTGAATTTGACAGATTTGATAGAGATGGTTGAGATTGTTGCTGTGTCATTTGCTGGACAAATGCCTTGAAATAAGTGAATATTTTCACAATAGATCTGTGCTTGATTTGTACTTGTGTAGTCTATTTATATCTAACAAATATAAACTGTTCTCTATGCAGATGGCTTAGTTCTGACAACATAGTACAAACTGAGCACACTCCTCCTTTCACACTAATGCCAATACATCTCTCCTGTTATTAATAAGCTATTTAGACACATTTTGACAGCAGACTAGACCTCATCTTTGAGATCAGTACCTGACGCTCATATTTCTTCACTCTTGCCCTCTGTTTCTTTTCACCATCCATCACACTGACTCTTACTTCCTATTCTCTCCTGTGAAATAGACACTACCTTCGTTTTTCACCAACAGTAAAACAGATCAAGGTGGTTCCATGTGTTGGTAAAGATAAATGTCGAGGCTAAAATCTTTCCTTGTGTGGCTTCCATTAAATTTCACTGCATAACATTTGTACACTTTTCAGCTATGACACACAAGAGCCAGCGTTGCAAAAGATCTTCAGTCTCAAAACATCATGCCTTTATAGAAAACCAGTGTCTTTTTAAGAAATAAGTGTTTCTGTGCTGAAATCAAATAGCATTTAAACTTCCCTTTGTACTGTGACTTAGTTGTCCAGTCTTTTCAAACAGCCCCTTCTCAAATGGCACAGGTGGTATGTCATGTCAGGGAGAGGATTGGCAAATTGTGCTTTGGAATTATGCAAACTGAATTTCAATGTAATAGTGATAAATAAAGATTTTTTTTCTCTGCAGTTATAGCAATGGTAAGGAAGAAAAGGTGTGAAGACGCATTTAAGTAATTCTCATTGGAAGTCTTTTGCTTTACCCAGCTTCTTTCTTGAGGTGAGGTAATTGCAAGTCTTCTCATTATCATGCTTATGTGACAGAAAGAGAAGAACATTTATTTTTGTGCATCTGTGTATAATGTTTTGTCCCTGGTAATGAACTAAAATATTTGGTTCTGAAGAAGGGGATTTTTCTGTTGGCTTACGAAGGAGTTTTTTGCAAGAACTAAACTTGGTAGTACAGGAGTCAGGAGCCTGCTGACTTCTGATAGTCCATCAAGGCTGACAGCTTAAGAAGACCTGCCAGGGTAGCTGTTCTCTCAGTTGGCTGAGCAATGGCATTTTCATCACCAGACAAAGTTCAGAATTTCCTTTAGAGGAAAACTGACTCTTTTTGAACTTTCAGACTACTGAGCTGAGCAGAGTGAAACCAATCGTTGAGACACCATGCATGGATCTAAGGGACATATGGGTCCGAACTATGCCAGTGAATCATGATAAGACATTTAGCCTGCATTTTTTTTCTATTTATTTCTTTTTAACTATTGTTCTTGCTCTGCTGCTTGTTCTGGGACTCATTTGCTTTCACCATTTCTCAGCAGCAGTGAATATACAAGATATTCTGCAAGAAACCTGAGACCACTTAAAAAGCAGCTGTGAGATGAGTTGCACTCACATTCACAGAGCAATGTTCTCCTTCAACGTGAAGATCCAGGCTGAAGGCAAGTTGGGCACCTCTTGGATGTTACGGTTCCGGAAAAGTTTTCACTGGTTGTGAAAACAGCTAGTCTCCTTTTACAAAACATATTCTATACAAAAAGAACACTAAAAGCAAGTCAATGGTGAAATTAGAGGTTTACATAGATTACACTCCCAATGCAAAGGAGTGGATTATCTTAACTTTCAACTCCTGCTGCTTAATGTTGATTTAATATATTGTCTTGACTTTTAATAAGGTTATTGAAAGATAAAAGCATATAAGGAGCTGTGCCACAGATGCGACAGAACTTCATACGCAAAATAAAAAGAGACATTATAATAAAATGAAAATTGAATGTTGCTTGTATAAAATCTGGCTTTGTTTTGATGCATAAAAAAGCAAACACTGTTCCATACTGAGGTTTTCAAGAATGTCTTAAGTACACAATGCTTCTGATGCCACCCCAGTTGCCTATATATAGATCTGTCTTGTGTAAAGAATTTAAAAAGCATTAGAATGGAGAAATCAAAGAGACAATAAATTTTAAACCAATCTTATTGTCTGCAGCCTAAAGTGTTATTAAGATCAAAGTGGAGCAAACATCTGGCATTTGCCTTTCTGCAAAAATTAGATCAAATTACCTACCATAGGATTTAGATCCATTCAGTAAGCTCTTTCCATTGTAAACATAGTTTTCTTTCTCCGTTTTTATTTGCTAAATCTAACTTAACACCCAAATTCTAGCCTCTTCATTCATTTGAAGTTGAAATAAATTAACAGCAAAACTGGAAAGCATGTTCCTCATGAGCATCTGTTTCCGGAGGAACATTCAAGGTCCTTCAGATGCTGAAGAGAGAAGTTCAGCAAGATTTCGTCTTTGCCATTAAGTGTAATTTTCTAGAAATAAACTTTACTGAGTACACAAAACCCTGTCCCCATCCTTAAAAAATAAATGCTTCATGACTACTCTTGTAACTAGTGTAATTGTTGACTTTATTCCATATTAATCATTCCTAAAGTGTGTTGTTAAGAAACTTGCCACAGTGGCTGATACTTTGATGTAGATTGTTATCCAATATACATTTTTCAGACTTCTAAATAAATCTAATGCACACCCTGTCTTTTACATCTTTATTTAGAGAGATAAATATATTTATGTTACATCTATATAGTATGATTTTTTAATTTCTCTGTGCAAAATAATGCACTAATCCAAAGCTAAGATTGAGAATATGTCTCTTCTCTTAAGTACAGAATGCAATGTGTCCTTACACCTCAAAAATTAATTACAAAAGTTGAATTAAAAAGAAAACAATATTCAGGTCTGCAGTCATCATGATATGAATCAAAATCTCAACAGTGTTCAGTAATTAGTGATGCCATCCAATAACTATAAAACTTTGATTAAAGAATTTGAGTATTCTGTCCCATATGAACTGTAAATTACACATTAATTCTTTCCAATTGCTTTATTGCCAGAAACCTTATTGATATTACTAGGCAGAAAGATAAGGTATAGCTCTCAAATATTCTAGAGAGAGATAGAGATTTTTTTAACCTTTGTTCTTTTGTGCTCTTGCAATTGAACTGGAATATTAATTTTTTTCCACCAGGCATTCTTTAAAAAAGAAATGCAAACATAGCAAGTTCAAATTTTCTTTGCTGAACTTGTGATTCAGTGTAATTTTCCCATTTGATCCATCCCCAAGCTATGTGATTTACATCTGTATTAGAGCAAGGACGAGTTATTGCTTATCACACCTAGAAGTTTATCATTTTTTAATGCAATCCCAAATAATCTTTCTTTACATCAGTATAGAATTTTATTCTCATGTCTTGCTCCTTGCTTATTCAAAAAAACAAAAAAGTAGATTATTAATTTTATTTTCAAAACCTTTAGAAAATAATAGGAAAGGGTGAAAGTGACAGCTAAAATTTCTGTACCACTCCACCCAGATCCATGAAAGCAAGAGAAAGAACTTAGGCAGCCAGAAGCCACACATTGTCAAAGGGCACCTTAAAGTCATCAGCTACATTCCCAGGCAAGCAGTGCAGACAGGCTTCAGATGTTTTCATGTAGATGCATTACAAGGTAGCATCAAAAATCTGCACTGGGATTCCTTGTGATAGTTGTGTATTGCTGGGAATTTCTGGTTTCAGTCTCAGATGATTAAAAAAAAATAAAACAAGGTGTCTGAATCTTACTAAGGTTTTTGATACCTTAAGGCCAAGAGCTGATGGCTACTTAAAATATATACCAGTGATATCTACACTGATTTGCCTAAATCCACATTAAATTTTTCACTCCCTTAAAATTTAAATGATGCAGCTCTCCCCTTTAGAAGTCTTTGGTTAGTGCAACCATCCAGGTAAGTGGGACAAGTGAGAAAAAATTTTGGACGCTCTTCTGCCAATATTGGATGTTGTATCTCAGTAATTAGTGAAATGATTCCTAAGGCAAGCTTGAGTTATTTGGAGTGAATAAAATCTAAGTTCTTTTTCACTTGGTGGTTCTCCTTCAGGAAACCTGTAGGTTTACTCTTATAGTGGAAGAGGAACGTCAGTCCCCAGGGTGCAGTTTTAATTCTCCTTTTTGGACTTTTTTTGTTTAGGTCAGGCTTTTTATTTTGGTTTTGGTGGGGTTTTTGTTTGGTTTGGGGTTTTTTTGGTTTGGTTTGTTTCACTCAGGAGAAGGTAAATCACAAGGCAAAATTACCCCATCATTTTTGCAAAGGCAACATTCCTGTTCCCATCCAGGCACCGCTGGTGACAGGCAGCTGGAGCAGAGCCACAGTGCTGTCTGTCCAGCTGCCACAACTGTACCTACTGTGCACATCTGTTGCTCAGATGGGAGCACATGCTCAGCACATCCAGCGTTCTCCTGGTGCCTCAGTCTCACAAGGCGGGTGCGAATCAGCGGCGCGGCACATGGATGACAGAGCACACACAGAAACCCCCAACAGAGAGCCCTGCTCACTGGGGACACAGGAAAGGATAGTCTCACTTCCATCTGCATCCCTGAAAGCAGATTAAGGTGTGAATTCTCTCTCACTTTATATCACTACTGCTGATCTCCGACCCGTGGGATGGAAAGTTTGAAGAAATCTGTTCTCTCTGGTTGCAGTCCTTCCTCAACCCTGGCCTTGCACTTGTGCTGCCAGCAGGGACAAATCTTCCTGTTCTCTTCTATAATGGTTTTTCATCTCCTCTGTCCCTATTTGCAGCTTGTAATATGCTATATTGTAAAGGTGTTCCTTACTCCTTTTTTCTAGAAGTGGTACTCAACTGCTAGCTAGACATGAAACTGAGATACGGCGTAAGGCAGGCCAACTCCAACTTTAACTCTACAACAATTCAACACTGATTTATATTTTGAACTGTCACTATATGGTTTACAAGGGGAAAAGTGTGAGCAAAGATTGAGATTTCCCTTCTATAAATTGTGGAAGGGTGGGGGAAGTGACAGATCTCATTTAAAAACCTTATTGAAGTAGCCGTGTTGAATGATGGTGCCATTGCTTGTCTCTGTGTCTTATTGTCATAATGTAAACCCTTTTATAATTAGAAGAAACCACAGAAGTCAGGATAAAGTACAACAGATCCAGAAAGAGCTGGAAACTTAAGGAAGGAACAAAACCAAACCAAAACCCACAAAAAAAACCAAAAAACAAACAACAATAGACACAGGCTGGAGAAGATATTTTATTTATTTGTTACTAGTAGTTAAAATGACGTACAAAATGCTGGGAAGAAAAAACTCCAATTCTATTCAGTTACAAAGTAATTAAAACTTCATTTCAAACCAAGTTTTGCTTTGTGAGACCGAGCATGAAAATACTGCAGCCTTAGGTTATATAGTCCATTGTTTTTAGAATAAAGCAGTCATTTAAATACATATTGTGGTTGATATTAAATATCTCATATAATTGTAAGTTAGCAGAACTTTCTTACTCTCAGGCAATAACTAGCGATTCATAAAAGTTCTTTGTATAAAATTTACATGGGTGTGGGGGAGATCTGCCTCAAGGGGCGTTCCAGCATGATCTATGCACAGGCAGTTTTAGAACATAAAGATTTGGAATACTTTTATCAAATTTCTTTGAGAATTCTAGCCAAAACTTAAAGGAGTAAATAATGTTTGAAGCTTTGCTTAACAGCTAAGGGTTTAGGGACGTAGCAGTCACTGTCAAATAAAAGGGGAATTTTGCTGTCAACTTTACATGAAGAAAAAAATCATTCTTAAGGTGTTCCCATTTCTTGAACAGAAACCCAAACTAGTACAAAACTTCCAGCAATGACTGAGGTTGGCCCTTTCCCCTGGAAAAAAAAAATTTAAAAAGTAATTTATAGGAAAAACATTCCCTGCCTATTATCTAGTGAAAGAGAATTTGTATTAAAAATAACATTAAATATCCATATCTTTCTGTTTAATTATTCACATTCCACACAGTGGAAACCTAACTCCTATAATTCCAGATTTTAAAACTGGATTTTACAATCCATGAAGAAATGTGTCAAACTGCAGAGTGAGAGTATACCAAATGAAATGCATTTTAATAATACAAATAAATGACTTGCAATCTCTTAATCTTAAAAACACAAACCTCGGAGCAGTGGGTTTTACAGTAAAAATAGATTAGTTGTAGAGATGCAGGCTATCACCAATAAATGTGTGATGGATTATATAACAGGTGGGACAACTGATAAAATGAGGCACACAGGATGCATCTGTGACGTGCCACTCAACATGTATCTTTCCCTTTGGGCATGTTACTAAGGGCAGAATTGTCTTCCTCAACATTCTGTGGTGAGAAATAATGTCAAAATAATCACTTTGTGGCTGAGAGAGGCATCTGGTGCAAGAGAGAACGCTTATACTGATGGATGCTAGAGAATAGTGCTGCTGAGTGGGGAAACAGAGTCCTGACTCTCAAGGACTCCTCACATAGTAAGCGTGGACCTGACTCCCATTTCACTCAAACCAGTGCTGTCAAGGCTGGTTTCGGGTCTGGTACTGACTCTTGCACAAGAACATGCCTTTACTTGACAGGACCAGCTCTCAACGCCCCACAGGCAAAGCAGAGGCAGGGAGGTGTGCAGCACCCTGTCAGCTCTTCAGCACCCAGCTGGAAAGTGCCCTTCCAAAGGCTGCACCCAGGACACCCTCAGGCTTCCCACCGAGTGCTTGGGACAGCAAGTGCAACATGCACTGAAGGGCTGCCTCTCTGGTCCAGTCCCCAGGACACACCTCATTACACCAACTTCATTTGTAGGACCTTCTGCGCTCTTGCCAAATTTTACAGCCATGATCAAGTTTAAACTCCTGATCCTGAAGGAAAAGAAAAGACAAGATAACCTTACAGGTAAGAGTTATGGAGCAGTTGGAAGTAATCTGTCCCCTTTTATGATTTTTCCCCCAAAATGAGAGGGGCAGTTAGCTCTAAGTTTTCAGGAAATTCTCTTTACTTACTCCAAATCCAGTTTAAATGCAAGTCTGTGGTAAAAGATATAAAAAGAGGATCATTGCTGGCAAAGTTCTGCATCTCTGTTTTAACAAACTGCATGCCTGTGGCAAAGCTAAAATAACAATGCAATGTTTACTAGTCATGAATGTCGTGTCTTTTGTCTCTTGTGTGGTTATTGCTTTTGCAGTCACATGATGCTTGTTTTAATTTTTGCTCTGCTCTTTATGTACTAAATTACTGCCATTCTGTACTTGATGTTGGTTAGCAAGGTTTTTGTGCTGTGGTTATGCATGTGTGAGAAAGAGAAGGAGTTTGGATACACACAATGAAGTAGGCATACTCATTGCATGTATGTACAGATACCACTGCCTAAAAGATACTGCATATACATATATATGTAGATATGAAGAATAACTGATATCAGAAATACAACATATCAAATGGATCTAGTGACATAAGGATGGGTTTTGTTTGGTTTAAAGAGCCATTAGAATTCAGAAGTATATTTATAGCCTTGTATATAGTTTCTTTTTAACTTATGTAATATATGACTAGGTATATAAATTAAAGCAAAATGTAAACAGAAGACAGTATCTCTTCCTCTGTGTCTTCCTATTTATATATCTTTCCTTTTTCTACTCACTTTAGTACTCTCCCTGTCTACTTGCTTTGACCTTTTGCTTTCTAAGTTGCTGTAGGTCTGTTTCACATCCACCTATATTGACTTTTCAATATATCTCCCCATATCTCCCCATTGTTCTCCAGACATGGCTTTTGGATTACAGCTATTTTTTTGAAGAAGCGCATTACAAACTCTTCACACAGCTTCTATTTTCAGTGATGGCTTTGCTACACTTTAAATTGCTCTTTGTCTATTTCTTATATAAGAATAGACTCATGCTTTGAAATACATTGTCCCCTCACTTTGATGTTTCGTGTAATACAGTAAAAGCAAATAGCCCAAAGGTGAACATTCGCAAAAGCCACAGTTTCACTTTCCCAGCAAGTGGCAAAAAAGTGAATATACACTAGGAAACCTAATTCATGACTATGGGTAAGTAAGGTTTTTTTAATATTTCATACCCCTGTTAATTTTTTTTTTGTTGTAGTGAACGTTCATGCATTTGCTTGTCCATATCCATTTTCTCCCTTACACACACACACATGCATGCCCTTTCCTTACATGAATTTTTTTGTTCTTTTTCGGGGGTTTTGCTTGTTTTAGGTAATTCACTAGGTCCCTTTCAGTTTTGCCCAGCCTTGAAGGTATACTAATTCATGCCACTCACTCTCACGCTGGCAGTGATTGCGTACAGTCAGAGCGCAGTTGCTACTTTTTCTCAGTTTAGTCCAAGTCAATAGATATACACCGGCACTCCTTAACTCGGGTGATTCTTTTCTTCTTTCTTGGGGGCTGAAGTTCAGGGCAATTGAGTGTAACAGTCATGGTGGTAAATTTCTTGGGCTTGCAGAAGGAACAAGACTGGAAGGAGCCTTCTTCTTTACGGACATGCCTGGGGATGTAGAAGGAATTGCACTGGCCATAGCAGAACCTGTTGATAATGGTACGACTGTTGCAGCCTTCTTCGTGGATAGTTTGTTTGAGGGGTTGAGTTTTGCACCAATCCCGCTTTAGGTACTTGCGCTCAGTGATGTGCAATGCCTCCTGACTGGACTCCAGCACCTCTTCAGCAGGCATGGAGGTGCCTTTTCCTCGCTCTCGATGCCTGGAGCCTGACTGCTGCTGTGTCTGCATTTGCTCTGAATCATTGGGCTGATCCTTGACAGGAGGAGGGATAGCACCTTGAGACCCTCGATTCCTCTTTCTCCCTTCAGCTGTTGGTAGCAGAAATCCCACCAGAAGAAACAGGGCACCGATGGCATACAGTGTGCGGACCATCCTGTACGAAGGAAGTTGAGGAAATAAAGCACAGTTGTGGATACCAAATATCAACAGAAGCCAGGTATGCAGTAAATTTTCAGTTCCATAAAAGAAATGTGTGGACATACACACTTATAAAAAATAAGCATTCAAGCCTGTACCAGCTGGAAAGCTGTTTCCAAATTACCAAGTGATAAAAGCTTTCAGATAGAGTGATTGAAAGTCAGAGACTAAAGTAAACCCAAAGAAAATTTTGGGTTTTGTATCCTCTATCTTTTCCCAGCTCTTTTCTCCCTGTGCATTACCCTAGTTCTAATTCCCTTCTTATAGCTCACTGACATATAGGAAGATTGCTCCAGACTTACAATGGTGGAAGAACAAATTTTACATTAGACAAGGATTCATTTATATGACACAGCTATCTACAATACCAGAGGGCCAAAGTCTTAGTCTCAGCAGACCTAGTCTAGTTTTGTGTTCCTTAATCAGATGCAGAAACTTTGTACAGCTTCTTGTATAATATACATCCAGTATTCAATGTATGTGCGATATACACCTGTTGCCTGTTTTACAGCATCCCAACCTCTGTCACACTGCTCCTTTAAAGGGGTCCAGTGCATCTGAGTGTAATGATGCTTAAGCTGAGAGATGTGCAACAAGTCAGGCAACCAACATAAAAGAATATTTAGGTACAGGTTAAAAAAGATCGGTCTATAATGACAAACTACATCTTCTTGCACATTACTCTGAATTTCTGACAGAAATAACACAGATGCAATCATAGTGCTAAGAATTGCTCAGCTCCCTGAATTATATTCATTTTACACAGAATGATGTTGGGAGACAGCAGGATTTTGTATACGACATTAAATATCACAGAGTTTGTGCACACAAAAAAAAAGACCACTTCAGGAAGTGCAGTTAAGTGGAGATGATCAGGTCCTTCAAAGCCACATGGCTGCTCCAAACCTAATTATTGCATAGGAACAGCCTTTCTTTCCTCCCTAATTCCACCACTTCTGCTGCTTCCCAAAGCTGTGAGTTCTTGAGGCTGTTCAGTCAGCTCAAGACACCAACCAGCATAGAAGAAATGCATCAGCATCACACTTCCCCATTCCAGAACCACCATGGTTTTTCTGCAAGGAGCTATGAGCCAGCAAGACAGACAGATGAGGGAGTAAGTCTCCGAGGGACCCTCCCTATGTGAGCCTGGAAGAAGGCACCAGAAATAAGCAATTACTCGCAAAAAAACCTTGAAAAACACTAAAATTGTGACGAGGCACAGGCATTAAAAAGGGGAAGAACTGTGAAAAAAACTGAGAAGTCAATGTATTTTACCTGCTTGGAGTGCTGAAGTTGTATCCCTTATTTGACTTGATTTATCAGTATGGAACACATTAGTGTTTGAATTGAAGAGTCCTGCTTGTGCTACTACCCGAGAAACATGTGAAACCGAGGGCACTGCCCTGGACGGCTTTATCCGCTCTGCCTGAGACCACACAGCTAGGCAGGAAAGCAGCCAAATGCCAATGCTGTGAGGGCCACCTAGAGACTCAGCAGAGGCTCAGGGTAAGTACCATTTGCTATAAAAGATAACTGCTAATTCTCAGTTATTAGGTCTTTCCAGTCACAGGGAGAAAATAAATGTTATGCTGTTCAAAAAGCCTTTCTGATCAAATGAATTGGGAGAGGAATTCTTGAAGCAGAAAAGTAGCATAAGGGGTACCGCTATATTCAAGGAGCTGCGTGTGGATCTAGTATTTTTAGTGTTTGTCAACAGATTGTTAGAGCACCTAGAGTTCCTGATGTATCATAAAAGCATGCATTTGTTTCAGCAATTTATGTTTTTGCACCAGCATGTTCTGCAGAAGTTTCACGCTTCCAGCAAGGGGTGTAAGAATGACACTACTCCTGACTCCAACAGAAAATTTGGAAGGGCCGCTTTTAGTATCTAAATAATATGGTATGGAACACGCAATTTAAATAACCTTAAGGCTTTGACATAGAAAAAAAGTTGGTAATTCCAATTAAAGAATCATGCAGCATCATTTCAAGTGTCAGCGCAAACTTCACATCTGCTGGTTTTTCCTCTTCTCTATTACAACCTGAATGTTATTTAAATGTTTCATTTTAATTCTGCCTTAAAGATAATTTTTAAAAGAAATATGAACTATTGCTTATTCCCTCAAGAGATCAGAATGATTTCATCCAGAGCTATTCCTATTTCTCTGTTGACTGTCTAGTCACCAGTATTTTAATACACACTTTATTTACTCAACATGATGCCAGAGACTTAAAAGAAAAAAAAAAAGGGAAGTAATTGCATGAAGTCAAAAATAAATTGCTAGTTTGTAAGCAGTGCCAGAAAATTTCAGGTGTTTATTTTATTTAGTGTCCCACAGCTTGGATGAGGTTCCACCAACATGCATATTCCTGGACTACTTTTATTTTTAAAACTGATTACCTCCACATGGTTTTCTTTCCCCCC
>VZRM01005133.1:990978-1129306 GCA_013397955.1 Grantiella picta | reverse complement strand
GCTGTAGGCGGAGATGAGAGGCAGAGCTAACGGGGTTTTTGCAGTCCCCGTGCTTGTCAGGGGAAGGAGATGTAGCGGCACCCTAAACCCGAGCACTGCGGTGGAAAGGTCGGCGCGACTCAATCCCGCTGACGGGAGGGACGGCCGTCACCCCCTGCAAAACCGAGACGCCCCGGCGTTTTGCTAGACATCGGTGAACAACTCCTTCCCTTGCCCCTCTCTGAAGGTAGGATAGAGACCTTAAAGTTTTGCCTCCCACAGAGACTGGCCGAACTCTGCAGCTGCCGGACCCGTTTGCATCCCCGCTGTAAGTGCGCGCAGCGCGGCGCGTCCCTGCGCGTCCCTGCGCGTCCCGGCTCACCTGCGCGGCGGCGGCTCCTCGGCGGGGCTCGGCTCGGTGGCGGCGGCTCTTCGGCGGGGCCTGGGGCTCTGCGGGGCTCTGCCCGGCGGGTCACTCGGTGGAGCGGGCGGCGTGGGAGCCCGGAGCTGCCCGGGAGTCCATAGAGAGAGAGTCGCGGATCCTGCGTACAAATTGCAGCAGCGCCGAGCTGTCTCCCATTTAAATGTCTGCCAGCTGAGATCTGCTCTCCAAGCCCCTCCAGATCATTGGACAAGCGCCTCCAAAGCCCGTGTTATCCGCCCCTTTTAACACTTCCATAAACTTCCACCAGGGAAAGCTTTCAGTCATCCAGATAACATACTCGACTACTTTCCTCTCTTCAGAGAATCGGTGCTAAAGGTCATCACCCCAAGGAATTGTTCCTGGAATGCACAGAAAATTCACATTTTCCATCCCCATTAAAGTATGACAGTTTAGAATAATTAAACCCTACCCCCTCCCACCTCCTCCGCTGCCCTTCCGTGCAGGCTGGGCGCTTCCCTGCCCATGAGCCGGCCGGGCGAGTGGGCCAGCTGCGGGGAGCCCTTGACCGGCCTGCCTTTGCGGCCCTCCCTCTTTCAAATGGGCTTTCTGAGGTCCTGCCATATGCCGGGACTTACGCAGCTTTGGAAAAAACCAAAAACCTCTATGGTTACGTCTGCGTGCAGAGGGTGTTAAAGCGTGGCTCCCGATCCGCAGCCCCGCGGCCATAGCTGTGTATCAGTGAGGGTTTGTTTTTTGGGGAGGGGTTCTTTTGGGGGTTGTTTTCTTGTCCCGCAAGAGGGGAGACCCCTCGGGTGTGCTGTCACTAGGTCTCTAGGTAGGCGGCGGGCTCCTCAAGCCTCCCGCGAGGAGCAGGGAGGGCGAAGGAGCGGCGCGTCCCGCCGAGGCTGAGAGCAGAGGTGGCCGGAGCCACCCGACCGTCGGGGCGGCCGTGGGGCAGCACGGAGCAGAAGCGCACCGAGTCAGCCCCCACGGCGTCCCTCGGGTCGCTCTGAAATAGGCAAAAACCGGCGTGGGGCTAAGCATTTTGCGGACTGAGCCTTTCCCTGCAGTAGCCGGGAACAGCTCTCCGCCCTGCTGCTGCCCGAATCTCTAGACAGCGTGGGGCTGCGGGCATCGAGGGACAGAGCCCTGGCGGGCGGAGGGATCCCACAGCCCCGCAGTGCAGCCTGCATTTCCTCTAGTGCCAGCCGGCTGCCCCGTCCTCCAAGCGCTCCAGTGCCGGCGCTCGTCTCTTGCGGGCTTTTCACCAGGGAGGTATGCAGGGCTACCCAGAGTCATTACGGGCAGGAGCAGCCTCTGAACCACAGGCTGACTTTTGGACTTGCTAATTAAACGGAGACGTTTGGCAGCTGCGGTTTCCAGCTGCGGGCATCACCCAGCAGAAAGCAAAGCTGAGAGGAGCTCTGCCAGGGACATGAGCGCTGTAGGTGGTGTCGGTAGGTCTGTGCTGTCCTTGCTGTTGGACACAAGTTGCTGCCCGTGAATCAAACCAACTCTGCTCCTCGGTTGCCAGCAGTCAGCACCCACCTTGGACCTCAGACAGGCCCGGGTCTCACCTGACAAAGAGGTAGTTTTATTGTCCCTTGTTTTGCAGATGGGGAAGACGAATTAAAATGAAAGGATTTGCCACATTAGGGATGCCAGGTCTAGGCAAGGTGCCAAGTGACTTTTCACAGTACTTAGCGGTAGCTTGCTGTTTGCTAAAACCAAAGCGTGGCTTCCCTTAGTACCTGAGTGCTGAGCAAGGTAGTGAATTGGGCCCATTACAATAACTCGCAGACATTTAGCAACAGCTTGTTAAAAAGATAATCACTTCAGTCACAAGGCAAGTGGCCGTAATGCAGTGGTAGGTGGCAGCATGAGAGAGAAAATGAGTTGGTGTGCAGGAGCCACTGAAATTCAAATACAGTTAATGGGGGAAGGATTACCGGTAAAGAATTACACCAAATGACATCTAGATGGGTAGAAGGAGAGGCCTAGGGGATTTTTAGGATTTTTTTGTTTTTTACTCGTAAAAGCGTTATTATTTTTATTTTATTTAGTAAGTTTTTAACTAACTGGGGTCCATCCTTTGTCAATCCAAAGAAAAAGTCACAATTCCCACCTCTCGGTATGTTGACAGAGTTTATGCTCCATTTTCTTAAGCAGTTGCATTGATCTGGAAGGGTCTATTCACGTCTCTTCTGCTCTCTGTATCTCTCTCACTTTGATTACCCGCCGGAGATAGGCTGGGGATTTGCTCTCGCTGCCGCCTCCCCAGGGCCGCAGTCCGACTCTTGAGCGGTGCTGGAGGAAGTGTTTTGTGTGGTTGCTCTGAGCTCCTGTTGGTGCCCAATGATGGCACTGCCACTGCTTGCACTTCCAGGCACTGCTGCAGGGAGGCTGCCTCTCTGCTGTAGTTTTCTGGGATGCCATTTACGTGTCACTCTGGTGTTGTCTTTCCTACATGATACTTCTGGGCAACAATTGCAGAGCAGGTGTGTCCGCTTAATGCCTTACTACATTCAGGCATCTAGCCAGAGCTGGTGGTCTGGAGTAGATCTCACTAGACTTAGAACATGCTAAGAAACACTTTAGGAACCAGCTTCTGGTGTAGAAGTTGTGTTACCTCCTCAAGGTCCATTTTCATTCCTTGAAGTTCAATGTCCTACACCATATCTTCTTAGCTGGTTTCTTTCTCTTAGCTTAATCCACAGTGTTCCAAGTATGCAGTCGCATCTTGGGTCAAGCAAGGCAAGTGCTTGACAGTTGGAAAGTGTCAACTTTCTATGACAGTTGCAAAGTGGAATTATTCCTGCAAGTATTTGCTTGCTCATTCACAAAGATACAAAAATAAATTTGGGTACCAACAAGATAAATAATTGCAGCTGCATCTGGAGTGAATGAAGGTAGAAATAAAAAGAAATAATTTTAAAAGGACATCAAAAAAACATTGTATCTCTTTTTATTTCTTTGAGCTAGAGGGAGGTGGGGGAAAGATGTCTTTTCCCCTCATCATTCTTTCAGGTGTGCGGAATAATTTCCATCTTAGAAGAGTTATTTCTGCTGGAATCTTCAACAAAACATTCCATGGGTTTGCTCCAAAGGTTCAGCTGTGCTGGTCAGATCCCAACCAAAGGCTGGTTGAAAAAGCACCTAGTGCTGAAAGGGAAGTACTTCTTCCTCCTGCCTTCCCCACACTTGAAATTCTGTTGATTCTTATCAGGGCTGGTAACTGGAGCTGGAATACTGATGGAGAAATGTTTCATTGTTTAGTACTAAAGAGGCTTATGGAAATCTGCATGTTTTTGTGGTATAGGTTTGAGATAAAGAACTTTAATGCCATTGGGTGGTAGTGGTGTATAGTGTGAACCTGACTGATTTCAACTACCTGCTTGCTATTGTTTTGTTTGGCTTTTTTAATTTAATTTCCTCTCCCATTTCTTGCTGGTATTCACTGTGTGAGTTGTTCTTTGTTTTAGTGGAACAGTAAGAATTGTGTAAGCTTAAAAGGAGTGCTGTGTTTAATTCTTGAAGAGAAAAATGTTACTGGGCTGAGCTCCTGTCTGCTACTGCTAACTTTGAGTGTTACTCAAAGTATCCTCACTGCCAGGACAGTTGGCATCTTACTAAAAGCCTTTGCAGAGAAGCCAAAGACTCACAGGGGCCAGAGACTCTTCTTGAGTAAATGGGAATAATTTATAATAACTTCAGGGAGATGGAAGTGATCTATGACAGCTGAGAACCTGGCCCTAATTTACCTAGAAAGCCAGTATCTCTCACTCCTAGACATGGTCCTCCAGGTCAGAAGTAAGGCAAGCCATCCAACAAAGACAGGAGCTGCTATGCTTGGTATTTTGAACTGTTCTGTTAAGAAGAGAAAGGAGCTTGGTTTGTCTTACCAACATAACAGTAATTTTTCTAATTGAGCTGTGACAAGTCTAGAAACAAACACTGACTTCCACAGCAGTCTGCTGCTTGCCACCTGCAATCCTGGGGGCATTTGAAGCTGCCCACTGGAGATGTGAGGCTGTGAAGCTTGGCACAGTTAGTTTTTTATGAGACAAAAGATGTGTGCATTGCAGAGATGTCTGGTTTCAGAAATTAATTTTGTGGGGAATTCTCTCCCTTAGAGATGAGGAATGTCTTTACATTGTGTGATACTGTTGAATTTCTGCTGGTGTTCACTGCTATCTGCCTGACTTGGTAAGATCAGCAGTGTTTCAGAAGTGATTCATGACTTGGGGCATAAGCAATATATTATGTAGTGTGTGTTGTGTGGGCCATGCATGGAAATGTCCATCATTACATTCTTGCTGAGGTGTGTGAGCTTCTTTGCTCATAGAAAAGAATTGATACTCAAATAACTTAGTTTCCTGTGGATTTTAGATATATCTGAAAGTAATGGCAAGAATTTATCATAAACCAGCAAGGAAAAGGGGGTTTAGCTTGTTTTTTCAAACCTAAGTAGGCAAGCAGTAATAGCTGGCATAAGATGAGGGAGAGATGTACATTTTGGTTTCAAGATACTTTAATAACATACCAGTCCTGTGATTCTTGTTCAGGTACTCTACAGTTTTTCTATTGCAGATTATTATATGAAAAAACCCTCTCATTTAAGTAGCACTGTGCTTCATAGCAGGCCTTATGAAGTTGTACCAGAAAAGGCTGAGGTTATTCTGAATTGAGTTAAGTTTCTCATAAAATGTACTAGAAAATCAAGCTTAAGAGTGTGTTTCACTTCAGCAAAATTCTGTTTAATTAAAGAATTTTAATCCTTGTCTTATTTGAGTTTTAGGATTAATGTCTGTATGATGGAGTAAGTATTTCTAGGTATTTTTCTAAGAAAAATAGTCTACTTACTGAAAAAGGAGTATTTTAGATTTATGTTAACAGAACATCAACGTTTGAATGCATAGATTTCCATCAGCTGAATGAGAGAAAATTAATTAGGGGAAAGTGCTTATTTTGGGACTTTTTTTTTTTTTTGGAAAATGAAGTATTTTAGTTCTTTTAATTTTCAGAATATTGCTTGGTATAGGAATGACTTGAAAATCTTCAGAAACAGGACACTGGAAATCAAAAGAACATATGAGTTGAAGAAAAAAGCTTTAAGCATCTAAATAATTTAAAAGTCTGGGATTCTGCTCTGAAAAGCATAGTGTCCTGGAATGCTTGAAAAGCTTTCTTGATCACCATATACTGCATGTGGACTCACGTTGTGGGCTTGTAATGATCTCCACACCTAGAAGCCATGGTCACCCACCAGCATTCCACTCAGCTATGTGCTGCAGACATAGAACAAAAAATATGTTTTCTGGCTTCAAAACACCTACATACATAATCCAATCCATATGTAACTATTTTTCAAAAGCAATTTAGAAAGGCTTATTTTATTAGGGTGAAGTTTGACTGCTGAACAAATACAAACTTTTGTGCCAAATGAAGAAATATCATTTGTCAAGCTAAACTTTTTATAACTGTTTTCACAATTTTTTGATGCATCTTATATATTTGATGGCTATAAAAGAATTTGCCAAGAAAACGAAATTCATAAAACTGCCCTCATGCATTTGCTTTTCTTTTTCTTCTGTCTCCTGAAGCTGTAGGAGGTGTTTGCTGACATGCTTTGCTCTCAGGACACCTCTGGAGCAACATGATCTGAGGAGTGACTCAGCTAAGCAAACTGAGTTTGTGTGAACATAAGAAGCCCTCACAGTCTGAAGCTGTAACCGGGAATTCTGAAAAGAGGCATCTGAGGAGCTCAATGTGTTACTTGCACACATATTTCACTATATGACAGCTATGAAATATAATTTCCAGTTAGGCTGCAAAACTGAAAACTCCCTTACAAACATTATTGCGTCCCAGCATCTTAAAGAGATTGCATATACTTTTAAGACATGAGTAGATACCTCATTAACAGTTCTGGCAAAATAGTCCCTTTTACTCCTTTCTCACTGTGGTGAGAGGCAGCTTGTTGTGTGACCACCTGTGTTTCAGGGTGTTACCTGTGGGGGATTCTGTGCAACACCTGTGGAGCACACAGTGTCAGGCTGGCAGGTAAGGTAGAGAGTGGGAAGTCAAAAGATCTAGGCTCTTTTCCTGACTTTGCTGCTTATGTCTGTAGTGAAAAAACGAGTAAGAGAAGTAGGAAAGCTGTTTTATTATGTAAGAAGATTTGCAAGGCTTTTATTTTGGTTTGTTTTGTTGGTTGGTTAGGTTTTCTGTTGTGTTTTTTTTTACTATCCCATTGCCTTCCTTTCAAAATTGAAATATTTTCTGTTCTTTTTGCTTTTCCTGGCAGTAACCATATAAAAACAGAATACCAGAATAAATAGATTTTAAAACAGAATAAATAGATTTTAAAAAATGTAGTTTTGCAGGAATTAAAAAGCTGAAGCTTTCTTTTTGTCTGAGACAACAACTTACTTAGAATTTCTGCATTTTATACTTGAAATCCAGTGTCACAGAAAATGGCTGCTGTGTTACAGGAAGGAAGGAACTCTCTCAAATGGTTCTACTGCTGCTACATCAGTTACTCCACTTCTTAGAATACTAATGGAGGTGGGAAGAAACAAAACTCATCCTCACTGCCATTTTTTATTTAGATTGTCTCTCTGTCGACAAGAGAGATATAGGAGGCACAAGTTCACCCCCACACCTTCATACTTTACCATGTTTAACTCACAACAATTTTCTCTTGACTCCATTTCCCCACCTATAAAACTGCAGTAGGGAACAGTTTTCAACACTTTTGGCCTAAGTCCTTAAAGCTAATTGGGTACCAAACTTCTTGTGACAGAAGCAGTTTATAAAGGAGTTGAGAGTTCAACTTAATCCAGAAAGATAAAACATAGTTTTCTAAACTTTCACCTATTTTGTGTCTATGTGCTTGAATACATCCATTTTGAAATTTCTAAATGCTTTTAATAGGGAAGAAGGCCTTTTAACTTCTGTAATTCTCCCCAGTAGCAAAAAAGAAAAAAAGGGATCTTTCCAGTGAATAAGCCAAGCTTTCACTGTTGTGGCCAAAAAGAGTTTAAAGGCAGACAAAGAATTGTTTAACCAGTTGTCATTTCCTAAACTGCTGGTTGACTTATATAATATTTTTACTATATACATAAATGCAAACTGATAGTTAAGTGCTTAGGTAAGGAAGGTGGATCTGTGCATATACTTAATTTTTTTGCTGACCTTAGATTCAGACCTGAATCCTGCAGGGGCTTGCCAGATGCTAGACTTTGTTTTCAGTGGAACTATTCAGAGTGTATTATGTGAAGCACACACAACCATCCAAGAGACTTGAGTCAGGTGAGCCTTTCTAAAGACCCAAAAATCATTTATGTATACCTCTTTCTCCTGTTACAGGACTTTCTAGTTAGTGTGCGTATTAAAATGCTAAACTTTATGAACTCAAGAATTAAAAAAACAATAATAAAATACAAAAATAGTCTGTTTTTTAATCTGTATGGTTACCAAAAATTTACTCTTTCAAAAATTGCCAAAAGAAAAAAAAAACACTTCTGGGAAACTACACATGCGAGCCTAAGGCCAAATCTCTTTTCTTGGTATTTCCAACAACTGCTCTGTTTTGCTTCTTCTGTTTCCTTGTCAAAAGTATCCTGCTTAGCTTGTTTGGCTAAGGGCAGTTGGATATTTATTCATTGATCTTTGCTTTTTTGCGTTATCTTGAATTCTAATTGGAGTTTTTCAAGTCCTATTACATTATACTCCAAACATAGCTACAACAGACATCACTCTTCCTTTTGTGTAGAGCTGTTCAGAATCATGAAAGAGCTGGCATCTTACGTTCTGGGACTAACCACACTGCCCAGCAGTTCTCCACTAGCTGCTTTCGTTGGCAGTTTGAATGAATGATTTTTTTTTTCCCCTCGCAAATAACATGTGATTCAAAGTGCCTGGAAAAGTGTTAAGTCACTTGATGTTAGGAGAGATTCTGTAAATAGGACTGGGAGCGGTCCTCTAGGTGTTTGTAATTAATCAGGCACCAAACACTTGGAGCTTTTGGATGCACTTGTAAAAAGTCTAAAAATGTAAACAGTTTTCTTTACCCTCCCCAGGAAGTCTTAATGCATTAAAGACGTAAGCGAAGAAGTTAAATTGCAAGTGATCAAATCAATTCCACTTCAGATTGGACTGTGGCAGGGCTTTTTGGTTCTCAACCAGATGGAACTAGACTTCTTGTGAAGAAGGTGTTATTTCTTGTCAAGGTTTCAAAATGAGCATAGGCATTCACAGTAAAAAAACTACTTTTTTTTATTTGTTTTAAATATATGAGGACATTTAGAGGAAAGAATCCTTGGGAGCTGATGTCACTAAAAGTTACCAGACACACTTAAAAAAAATAATCTCAGCCATTTCTTATCCTTCTGATCTGACAAAAGAGAAAACAGAAATGAACAGGATATTCACCTGCGTTGCAAGGCAAAGAAAAAACCCTCCTTTTTAATATAGTAAATTCTTGGATTCAGAGTTTATGAGTTCTTTTGGCTATACCTTTCTTATACATTTCTTTCTATTCTTAATGTAACTATAGCAGAAGTTGTTACATTAAGAAAGCTATGATGCACAAACATACAAGAGACAGTACAGTATTTTTTATCTTGATATAATTAGTTGAGATAAATCCAAATGAGGGCACAGGATATCTGGAAGCAGAAAGCATATTTTATCCAGTGGAGATAGGACGATTTGTTTAGAAAGCCTCTGTGCATTAGGAGGGGAAGTGACTGATGTCACTTCTGAAAGTGATTTACGGGATGCTGTAATCAGGTGTAACAAAACCTGCTTCCCAGGTAAAAAAACCCTGCCATAACCAAATATGATTCATTTGTTTCTAATTTAGAGAGGTACTTTGTAAAACCAAGTACTTTTATGGTTTAGTCTTTCCAATCAAATTATTTGTTTGATCTGTAGTCCAGATCCCGCTTCCTTTGAGTATTCTGCCACCAGCTTATGTAAAAGCTTTGAAAACTGCTTCAGTACTTGGACTCACATATTTTAATAGGGCAAATTCTACATGAATCCGCCTTGAAGAGAATTATTCATGCTGGTGTGATTAAAAAGACTGTCAGCTTCAGTGCTGAAAATGTTTGTAATAAGACACATCTTGCTATAAGGAGATGTCATGTTAGCAACACTGACAGGGTCCTGTAGGCCCACTGGAGCTCTTGGTCAGCAAATCCTGTACATTACAATGATTGCAAGATTAAATTTGTCACTGGAATGCTAATAGTAAGGAAGTGGAGTATTTAAATGCTTCCTTTTCAACAGATGCAAAATGATCTAAAAATACTTTTCAAGTTACTTGAATAAAGAATGCACAGTCAAGCAAGTGAACTCTTGCTAGTTTCCAAGTCTTGCTAAATGTAACATTCTTCCAATAATTTGGGTAAAAGCTAAATATGTCTAACTTTCCTGAAAAAGACAATACACAAAAAGTGATTGAAAGGAGGCTGGTGGTGTTTCAAGAATCAGAAAAGAAAAAGTGATGGTGTCTATCTATTTATTGGAGGTATTTAAACCAGCCCCTCCAGAGGTGCAGCCTCTTAGCCATGAGGCTGCAGTCTGTTTGGGTGAGACCTGCATCTCCCCTGCTGAGGCTGTTCAAAAATTCAGGAAACAACTAAATGAAGACAAGGAGCCAAAATTAGCCATCTACTCCGGAGGACAGGGGTTGGGTGGTTGGCTTGGTTTTGCCATGCTCTCAGAATCTTGTATTTTTATCAGGTGTCTTCCTAGCTACCCAAACACTCCTTGAGGACTAGCTAGAGCCCAGGTGTTACCCTTTCCTTCCTTGCGTTCAGCCTGTCCTGTGAACCACTAGATGATAAATTTGTGTTCATTCTCGATTGCCTTCTCTGGTGTCATTAGAGCTTTGATTCTTTTGCCATAACTCTTACAGACACCGGGTTTGTTTTTTTTAATTAAACTGTCTATGTCTGCTGTGGTATTTTGTGCAATGCCTGGTCCTGTAGACATGTGTGAGGTGAGTTGTTGCCAGGCTTGCTCCCTCAGGGAATATAGGAGACGAATTGCCAAGTTCGTGGATTCAGGCTGGATTTAGGACTGAGATAGACATAGAGCTATGCAGGTTCACAGAGTCTCAGACAGTCCTAGGCATGTGCAGAAGTAGAAGTTCAGGCTCCTGAGATACATGATTACAAAAAAGCATAGCCTTTAGCTGCCTAAGGAATCAGGAAGGAGAGGCAAGGTTTGAGGAGCATGTGCCTGGGCTTTGGTATTTGCATTGAATCCAAGTCCAACGGTGGGTACTTTAGTGGAGCCAGCACTTAACTTCTTTGTATCTATTCGCCCATCTTTTAATTGGAAATAGTTCCCAGTTTTGAAAACCTCCAGATCAAGAACCTCCAGATGCACAGTAAAATAGACTCAAAGTGTTTTTAACAAGCAGCTGATATTTTAGGAGAGGTTTATGAAGGCCTTATCTTCAAGTTTGTGGATTGTTCTTGTTCTTTTAAAGGGTTATAGATTGCTGCTGAGAGTGTAAAAACACAACAGAAGATAGCCAAAATGGTTAGAAATTAGACTCAACAATTAAAGCAGAAAATAATTAATGTATTTTTAACTGAAAGAAATGTATATCATTATGGCACATATTGTTTGCCTGCTGGATAACTTTGCACTCAAGAGAATCCCGGAAAACCAGTCTTACAAGACACCATAACCTCAGACCAGTAACCATCAGAAAGGCTGCAGCAAAGCTGGAGACACTGTGGGATTAGCAGGATGAAGCTATAAAGAATCAAAAGCAGGACATACTTTTCTGCTTTTCTAACTGTGCACACATGTTACCCATGTATGCACAGAGTCCTGTGGCAGTTCAGTCACGGGGTTTGGGAATTTAACCAATAGCCAGGGTCTGTGCATAAACTATGACAGCCATGCTTATCTGTTACAAAATGACTTTTAAAGAATTTACTTAAATCAGTTATGACTATTTTTTAATTTGATCAATGGTGTATGCAGAATTAAAAATAGGTTTCTTCAATTGCAGTAACACAGCTTGCAAGCCCATAAATCTTACAGCCATTGCACTACCCGTTGGAATCAAAGTTTTGCAATTCTCTTAGTCACTCTTTGCAGCATTGTTTAAAGGGAAAAAATAACCAATGGTGAATTATAAATGCTTCTCTGGATGGCCTGACCTGCTTTTTCATGGGTCTGTTTTGTCCATTTAGAAATATAAAATGTCACAGTCTGGTATTTTATATCTCCAGTGTAGAAAGGTGTTCTCTATTGAGTTGAGGAATCAGAATCACATTTCCCCATACAGGCTATCCGAGTTGAATTTCAGCCACTTTTAGAGGACTTAGAATATAGATATTGCACTGAAAGAACTACTAGGGTTTGGGGTTGGTTTTTTTGGTTTGGTTTTATGGGGTTTTTTTTTGTTTTTGTTTGTTTTGGGTTTTTGGGGGGGTTTTTTGGTGGGTTTTTTTTTGGGGGGGGGTTAGGGTTTTTTTGTTTGTTACTCAGAATAAAGAATTAATTAAAAGAGGTTAAAACTGAATTCAGCATCAAAGCCATATGCACCTTCTGTTATTTAACAAATATGCCCAGACCTAAAAAATCCCTATAATCTGTAATGGAGATCTTTGGTGGTTCCCAGGGAAGTAACATTGTTGTATGGTGGTTAGGTTCAGAACAAAGATCTGGAGTAAAAGTAGTCAATGTTTGTACATTTAATGGTCTCTAACTGAATTACACTGTTTAGGGAATGAGGGAAAGTATGAGACTAGTAACAAATAGCACATTATTTTTCTCTCTGCTTCCTCCTTTGCCTCACTCAGTTTACCACAAAATTTAGCCACTGACTCCCACCACTGTTTTTCTTGGAGAACAAGAGTAGGATGAAGAAACACAGTGATTAAATGTAAAAGACGACCATGCATTGCATTAGGAGCTGCATTCCACGTGTTTCGGTAACAGGAGCTACAGGAGAAAATTAAAAAGAGGTGGTTCAGGCCTACCTAATCTTTAAAGTCTGAAGCCATTCTCAATTCCTACCGTCTCCACCTCTGCCTACAAAAATAGGCCTCCTTAGTAAAACAGGATTTTTTTAAAGCTCTTTTAGTTACAATTGATAATGTTACTGCTATGACGCTCATTTAATGTTTGTTATGCTCCCATGTGTTGAACACATGTTTAGCAGCTCTTCCAACCATCATGATTCATGTAATCACAGCAAAGCAGTCAGCATCATAATTAAAGCAAACATGACAACTGAAACTACGTATTTCCTTCTCATGGTAAACTAGGACAATGGACTGGAGTTCAATGCCATTCTTCACCTAACAGCAAAAGGCTTGAGTGTGGTAGACCTGGACCAGGAGTGTATTTGGAACATGGTTCATTTGATCTTTCCATTCTCTTCTATATGAAAATCTTGGCTTAGTTCCCAGTCCTATGGTAGTCAGCCTCATTTGTGAGTGATAGGGCCCTTCATGATAGCAATTCCACATCCTTTGCTTACATTTCTTTTTAGTTTTTATTTAGTTCACATGTAAGCAGGTCACTGTCAGTGGCTGAGCCCTTCAGGGTAATTTGTTGTCATTGCTCATAGTTGGAATCTGCTGTTGACTCTAGGTACAACAAACTGGCAGATCTTTTAAGGGATACAGTAATTCTTTATTTTAAAAGAACACTTCTTATTTAAGATAATTCCTGAATATGATTATTTTTAAAGAGTATTGAAGGTAATTGCATGCCTTCAAACAAAACTGAATTTTTAAGTGTATATATGTGAATCCATATGGCCACAGAGTCAATGTGTTCTGTTGGGTTTTTGTTGTTGCTGTCTTTTCTTTAAGGCATATCGGATTGCCATGCTATTTGTATCAAGCACGGGAGAAATATAATTCAACCTAACTGTCAATTCCATTAGCCTGAAATGTTGGATTCAGGTGTCTCAAAATTGGAGATAATGTTCTCTCCCCAACAGCCTTGGGAGCTTCTGGCTTGGATGAACAGGTACCTTAAATCTTACTGATAGTGCACTTGGCTGATAAAATAGTGAACATATTCATCTCCCTCGTGGATCATGTGGAACTGTATTTTCCTTGGACATTGTAAATTTTTGTAGGGTTGTGGTAGCATCTTCTGAATCTCCCTACCTTGCCCTTCTCCTTTCATAAATTTGAGTGTGTGACTTAAAAACTGAAAAGCTGTCTTAAATCTCTTTGTCCTACAGATCAAGACATTGCCATTGTGCATGTCAAAAAAGAAATAATTGCATAAAAATTATATCACATTACAAATGTTAGAGCATTACAGATGAGGTGAGAACTGGCTTAGTGAACTTACCAACAAAAAAGCTAGAAGACTCCAAGTTTGTTTTGGGTTGTTGTTGTTACAGGTTTTTTCCAAAAAATTTAAATGTTCAAAAATTAGTTTTTGTGCACCATGGAAATGAGAATAAAGCCTTTTCAACACTTCCACAGAGCTACTGTTTAGAGGCTGGATTTGAAGGCAAGTCTCCTCTTCATCATCAAAAAGCTACTTGTCTTCTTCCCCAACTACTGACATTCAGAAACAAAGGCACTTGAGTGTTACTCTGTCGACAACAAAGCCAAAAACTTAATTGACTTGGTAGTCATCTTTCTGCTGGTGCCCTTCCTCAGTTTAAAAGATGAAGATAGGCTTCACCACATTTTGATAAAATAAGCGTCAGGTCAGCTTTACTTGCCATCCAGTATGTAACTCTTGGGACTCTGAAATCAGAGAACTAGTTCCCAGTTGCTTTGATTGCTCCTGAGATGCTGAATAGATAGCAGCAGGGTTTTATTGCATTTGGTGAATGCAAATGTGCCAGTAATTAGAAGCATATCACTATTTCCCCTCCTTAGCAATTCACTAAGCATTTTTATATTACTTCTGTGCGTTAACATCTTTATATTCTTTACTAATGAGTTGGTTATCAGACTGTACTATCTTTTTAAAAAGTGTATTAGTGTGTGTATATGCACATGCACCCCCAGAGTAAGTTTTGTGTCACAAATCAAATACTATAATCAGTTATACTGTGCTTTTTAAAAAATAGAGTCATAAATACTTCTTTACCAGGCAAAACCAGTGTTTCAGGGCAGTACACTTTATTTTGTATAGCTTCTTCCAAGCACATTGTGTCTCTAATGCATTAGAGGTAATTAACACACTTGTAAATTTTAAAATACTTTAAAAGGTTTTAATTTGCTGAAAATTCTAAACAACAGTATCAATACACATGCTTCTTAATTCACATGCATCATAAATGTAAAAGGGTGATTACACTTGCAAGAGCTGTGCAACTATTTACATTCTTGTAAATACTGGTTTGGCGTACTCTGAGGGGGATAGCTGGTATCTTTGTTCATTGATTCTGAAAGACCAGCACTGTCATGATTCTTTTTAAAAAACTACATATACATTTTTGGACTGTTGTGGAGCAGTAGGAGGGACAAGGATTTTTGCTTGGTGGTTTTTTGGTTTGGTGGTTTTTTGTTTTTTTTTTTTTTGTTGGTTTTTTTAAGCAGTGTGGGACTAGCTAATCCCAGTACAGAAAGACAGTTCTACTGTGAAAGTGAAATTAGAATAATGAATCTCATTATCATGGTGTAATAGCTATATTTTATTAAAATTTCACAATAGTACTGCCGAGTCTCCCTGGTGAAACACTCAAGCTGCCTGATGAACTCAGCAGACAGCTGCTCACCACCACGCACTTGACTTGTTCCAACAGACAGGTTTTGTAAGACATATGATTTGTTTTGTGCAGTGAAAAGATTTTTTTTTTGTTTTGCTTGCATATAAGGACAAAACCAGGTCTGAATTGTGATCTTTTCCCTTTGACCTCACTGTGCAGATCTATCGTACGCAGGAGGGCAGCTTATCTGGCAGCCTGCCGAGTATCCCTGTTCTGGCCAGTTCGCAGTACTGGATTTCTCATCCCCACACACGGTTGTAGTGACCTCAAGTGCTTCACGGAATTCCATGTGGGATTACTGTTACTATTAAGCACGAAATGCTTCTTTGCCCTTCCCTTTTTAAGCCCCCTATTTACTATACACATGTCCTTTTATTATCCACTGGTCCTTAATAAGAGCTTAAAAAATGAAGTAAATTGCCATCATGGTTGTTTCATTTTTATGTTTAAAATTATTTTACTGGAGCTATAAGCACAGAATGTAGCTCAGATTACTTGAGAGGTATCAACAAAACAGTCAAGTATCTAAAGAAACACCAATTTCTGAGGAATGGCAATCTAATCTCCAACCACACAGAAGCCTTGTGGCTACACCAGTGGCTGGCAGCAGGCTTAGGTGGAAGGAATGACCATTTCACATACTCTGGGCCTCTGGGCATCAGTAGGTTTTAATGTCAGATTTATGCCATTATATATATATAGACTTTTTGTTGGTTTTGGAGCAACCTTTGTAGCTTTACAGCTTTCAATACCTCTGTGAAGACTAAGCAGGAGTGCAGATGAAAAGAGTAAGCTTAAAACACAGAGAATACAAGTTCTGTCATATGAACAACTAGATTGCTCCCATCCTGTTCCAGCCACTGGAAGCCAAGAGAGCTCTGTGATTCATAGAAATTCCTAATTTTTGTGTCATGTGTGAATATAAACCCCACTTCCTGACATACCATTTAGTTTTCTCTTCAAGATTTTTTCAAAAAAGGAAATACGATGAAAGACTTGTTAGTCCATTCCAAAATGCTACAGAATTTTGCAATCTACCCATAAATGGCATGAGAGGGCCAATTCTCTACATACATAATTTATTACAAATTACTATTTAGTGGGACAAAAAAAGCAAATGCAATTGACAGTCATATTTGTGCCATCCTGTTAACTTTATGTAGCTAGGAACCTTACTTTCTTATTTGTTTTTTCTAACTGGTCATCATTTTTTTTTGCTGTGCCATTCTTTAGGAGGGGAAAGGAAACTACTTTTTTTCCCGACAGATTTGTAATATTAGCTGTAAACTAATGCTGTTTTCCATAATTCCAATGCTCCATGTACATGGCTTGAAATATTCAGGTGTATTCTTATCTTTCAGAAATGGAGAACTCTGTAATATGAAGTTCTTCAATCTCCTAGGGGCAAGAAGGCAATTTAAGCTTCCCGGAACAACTTCAAGAGCAACAATAGGTACCAGTATTATTAGAGTAGCACAGTTTTTCAGAAGATCAACTGTAATGACCATCATATCCTGGATTTAGATTCAGAGATTATTGACATAACCTTACTAATGCAGACAAATGTCTCCATCTTCGCCTGTAATATGCCTGGGACAAATAATTTAACAACACTAAAATGCACAAATGCTACAGCTACTAAGACAAAGAACAGCAGGGGAGATTAATTTCCATATAACAGTTCCATTGATAAGGAAGGAAGATGTTCAAGTGTTCAGGAAAGTTGCGGGCACAGAATGATTAAAACTAACAGAAAAATATTCCAGTGAATAGAGTCAAAAAGCAGTTCTTTAATTTTTAAATTTGCACAGCAATAACAGAGATAAATGAGCCTCTGAAATATTTTGGAAAATGTCACTTTGCAAACCTTGTAGATTGCTTAAATGTTTACTAAAATGAACCAAAAGCCAAAATTCTCTGCGTAAAATAAATACTTCAACTTTGCTAAGTAACAATATTTGTGAACAAAACATAAAACTATAATTTTCATGTGTCAGACACAGGAACATTTAAGATTAAATGTTGGAGTCAGACTTGGCATTTTTTTTTCATCTTCCTATTTACAAGCTTCTCATTAAGACCATTTACCTCACGTTAGCTATTAACATGACTAACATTCTTTAAGTTTGCTCCATGACTAAAAGAAAAACAACAGAAATGTCCTTTTACCGTAACTTAACAAAAAGCAGAACCATATTTTTATCATCCAGGAGAACATACTGTTAGAAATACAGCTGTTTTTCATCTACAATTACATAAATAATAAGCATGCTGCCATTCACAACGATTTTAATAGATGATTATATATAAGCAATATCATGATCTAGACGAGGATGGCATGAATTTTTATCTTTCATTTTTATTGTACTTATTTAGGATCTTTGTCTTCATCTGAAAATTGTGGAACAGACTTCTTTGCTACAACATTATCCAGTCGCTGTCCCTGCAGATATGGGTTCACACTCTGAAAAAGTTTAAAATTATTTAAACTTATCAGAAACAGGGAAACATATAAAAGGTAACTAGCATTAGTGAACGTATTTATGTATTTCTTATCTGTCAGATACTTGCAGACTTGAAAAAAAATTGCTTCCAGAGATTAAATCTAAAAGTCAATCAGTGTTTTGTTTCTATTTTTTTTTTTGTGCAAGAATTTAATTCAATCCACTGAAAGGAATACAAGTGAAGGAGGACTACCAACAATGTAGAACAATGTGAATTAAACACTACCTTTTTGCTCCACTCCTCCTTGCCTCAGCTCAGCAGAGAGCAGCAGCAGTTCTAACTCCCTAATTCTTGAGGCAGGAGAGAACTTGTTAGAGCAGTACAGGTAAGCTTTAGCTTAAATCACTAGTCCCTGATGGACATTGTGCTGGGCGACAAATTAGAGACCACAGTAACATTTTCACCAAAGCCTCTTCTTCAGCCTGTCTGCTCTCCAGGAAGCCCCTCCTCGCTTCCTCTCTTGATGCTGAGATAAAAAACTGCTAGCACAGAAGCAGAGCCAAGCAAGGTTTTGGCATGGAAAATGGCTCTCATACCACTGCCAGAACAAGGGAATGCTGGAAAGAAGATTCCTGGAGAGGGTTTAACCTCACTTTGCACCATACAAGCAGCACAACATGAGGCTGAAGATGAACAGATCCTGTCTCATAACTGTTTGGAGATCATAGATGGAGTAACATAGAAAGCCTGTGCTTGAATTTTATCTATATCAGTGGAATAAAACATACTTACTGTATTTGCAAGTGGCAAGCAGTTTAGTGGAGCTTCAGTATTAAGTAACATTTACAACAACTTTCTGGCCTGTTACAGTGTCAGTGTAAGCAAAATTCAAGTATATATTGTCTCCTTCACAAAAATACAAACTGAAATTCTAGCGTGCACATTGTTGATGCTAATAAAATTTGTTTGCCTAAAGACAAACTTCAGAGGATTGTGAATTTTCCAGTATCTCCTGATTCTTGTCAGGCTTACTGTGTCACAGAAATTACTTTTCTTGAGATATTTCTGTGCTTCTTTCACCAAAACGAAAGAATTAAAAAAAAAAAAGGCATTCAAAATGAGCACGAAATACTTATTTTCAAATATCCCAACTATTTGTTGAATCTCTGGAAAAGATTTGAGATTTGTCTGTCTTCAAGTTTAAGCCCTTGGGTTTTTCCAGATTTGTGGATGCTATCATTAATACTTAATCATAGCACAGAGCAGCCCTTTTGCTTGCTTCTATTGGTTTTGGAGTGTGTTGCCTGCTGCAAGTGAAAACATAAAAATATTAAGAACCAGAAATGAATGTGGAAAAATCTTTGAAAATAAACTGACTCCAATGCTTTAAATTGTTAGAAATAAGACATATGTAAATGATTTGTTTGTGTTTGTTTAAAGAAGTTCTGTTTAATGTTAATTTAGTGAAATTCAACTGTTGCATAAACTTCTAGGAATTATTTGAAGATTCCTGGGAAGATTAATTGGTCTTTTTTTTGGAATGGTACTTGCTTGCTACTTTTTGTAATAAAATAGAAGAGAATGAAACTCCATAAAATTTTGAATCCTTCTTAACCAACAAAAGAAAACACAAAATATAATGCAAAATACTTTGGCCGATTTAACTAAAAAATGTTTAATCCTATGCAGCTGTGCAGAATTCAAAGTAATGCAAGTTCCCAAGCACCTTCGTGCACAGCTCTGAGCTCGTGGCAATGTGACTTTGTGGTCACAGAAGTGCTCCTGACACTTCTGGACAGGGCTGTCTGCAAGCATAGAAATTTTTAAAAGGGGAGAATTGCTAATTAAAATCATACATCACTGTAGGCTTGCCTTGCACTGCGAGTGCTGCAAAGAAACTAACACAGCAGCAAATGGTAAACATACCTTTGCTTTATATACTGCTTATGTGTATGTATGCTTGCACGGCTGTTTATACAGGTACATATAAATATGAGAATATACACACATGCTTAGAGGACGTGCTTTTCTAGACTCCAGTAGTGCCTCTGTGACTGTGTCACTATAGCCCTGTATACACACAAGAGGATTGCTACATACACTGTTACACAGGGCTTTTTTTAAGCTCAGATGGAGATATTTGGATGCAAATGATCAATCTGTTGCCACATCTTGAAACTATGTCTGTGCAGAAAGGTGTGGAGGAGTAGCAGGGAGCACAAAAGGCAGGAGGAGAATCCGGTGGACTTTTTTATTTCTAGAAAAAGACACTCTGCTGCTGACAGTTCTGGGTTACCCTTCTGCTCAGAAAATGAAAATTCAGAATTGTTCATTAAAGCAGTAGTAATCATTACAGTATTACTCTGAAATAATTTAAATTCTAATGAATTTAGCATTAAGTAACATGGTGCTAGGAAAATAAGTTTGCTGTAAAGAAATTCACCTTCCAAATTCTGATTTACCCCTGGCCATGTAACTGTCATGTGTCTCCAGCTGTACTTCTTTTGTATCTAATTATGTCAGTCAGCTCACAAACAGCAAATGTTCTTATATTTTTCTTTTCTTTTTCCTCATGTATATATTGCATGAATTCCACTTTAAACTGCTGTTCTACCTGTTAATAAATATTCCACAGAACTATTTCCAGAGTAAATTCTACTTAAAAATTAAAGTCAGGTGCCTACCCTTTTATCTTTTTCAACCAACAAACTCAAAAATCAAATGTAAGCACAAAGCAGATACTAAGCTCAGGTCAGATCATTAACTTACGGTTAAAGTGTCAACCACTAATGATGTCTAAATCAGGAAGAAATCAACTTATCTACTTCTTTTCTAGCAAAGATTTACAGTCTGAGAGTTAAATAAATCATCTTCACTTATGCTTGTTATTTTAAATTATATTTACTTCATTTGCAATATAAACTGTGCTGTCATATTTTGAAAAGCTACTTTCTGGCAGAGAGCTAGACTTTTCCTTTTTCTAAAAATAATACACTAGGAGCAAAGCTAAAGACTTTGACTCTGCCTGAAAGTGATTTTTTTTTAAATAAAAGAAAGGCTGACACTACCAAAAAAGAGAATAGTGGGGCAGACTGTGCAGAATGTCCATGATACATGGATTGCCTTCCTTGTTTCAGGAGCAGAACAATGAGAACCCATTCATCTTTGTCTTTCAAGCAAGTGAGATGCAGAGATAGGAGTTTCATCCAGGGTAAATCAGATAAAGAAGCATAGATAGTGGTAATTAAATTTACTAATATTTTTAGTAGGAAGTTTCAAATTCTGTTTTAGAGACAATTAAATAACTTTAAATGGTTTTAAGCAAATAAGATACATTTTAAAACACAGATAATATGAAGTTTTATAATATTCTACATGGAAGTGCATCTTCTGAAAGTAAAAGGCTATTTTAGAGGAATAAATCTTGTACCCACTGTTCAGTCCTGAAGCTGGCTGTAGTTCATCACTGAGACTCCCTGACTTTACACATAATCTAAGGTGTAATACAAATGCAATAGACTAACTCTTCATTTCAACAATATGATTTTAATTCTTATTAGTTCTCTAGATTATAGAGGGGCTATAAAATATTCTGATGCTTACCCTCTTTCTTCTTTTTGGACCACCATTGATTTTCTCGAAGAAACTCTTGCTCTGGAAGGGAAAAAAAACCAACACACCCACCAAATTCATTACACTCTTCTTTTAAAATACTACTTCCACTGTTAAATATTAGCAAGTCTAGAGAAATGTGTAGTTTTATGGGAGAAGTAAACCACAAATAAATATTTGTGTATTCCTGCTAACATTCGCAGTTCTTCAGGAGCAGTCCTAGCCTTATCAACAGTTTCAAAACCAGTAATTTTCCACTACGTTATCCCCGTGTTCAGGCAGTAAGTGCTTCAAGTATGTGCTGGTATGGTCTGGATGTTCCCCATCGTGTGATACATGGCATAAATACGTACATACTTTTTTGGTTTTTTTCTTTTTTTTAAGAAAAGGCACAAGGAAAAAGAAGGAAAATAAGAAAGGGAGGGAGAAGAAGCAGGAATCCTGCCTCTGGTGTATCTTTGTATACATTTGAGGTGACACAAGAACAGAAGCAAAAAAATACTTGTTTTACAGTGGATTTTCTAATTCCTTTAAAAAGCAGACATAGGCGTCATTCCTACTGTTTTGTTGTCTTTGCTTATTCCCTTCCAGATATCAACACTTCCCAGTGAAAAGTTCTGCTGAAAGGAGTTCAGCGCCAACTCTTCCTTTGTTTAAGTAGTGCCCTCAATAAAGTTTCTAAAAACCATTTGGTCTATAACATTTTTTATGGCAAACCTTTTAAAAACTGCCAGAAACATCTTGGCAGAAGAGAAAGTTACGATGATGAGAAAAAAGAAAAAAAAAAACAAAAACCCAACACAAAAAAACCTCCTCTGACCATAGTTTACATAAGTGCATCCACATATTGTTGTATTTCGTAAAAGTAGTGAATTCTAATAAAGTCTGGAATAACACACACATGCTCAACACATTTTGTTTCATTTCTGTGTTATGAACAAAACCAAAACCAAACCCTAACCTGAAAATGGAGAGAAGAATTACATGTATAAAAGCAGAAGACTATATAAACAAGGCCATTAATTCTGCTATAAACAACTGACCTAACATTGATTATATAAATAGAAAGTGTAATTCTGGCACAAGACAAATTCACCAAACACTTCTAACTCTCTCTGCAGCCTTGATATGAGAAAAAACAAACATTTTCAAGTGTTACAATGAAATCTGCCAAAATTGTCTGTTTCGTACTTCTTGTGTTCATTAAACCTCAAATTCACAAGGCCTATCTCTTGTACAACCTCAGTTATTTTCTGAGCTGTGCCAAAAGAGAGCAGGGATGATGTTGGCCAAGGGGGACATTCTTGGCTAGTCATTTATGCAAGCTCACTTCAGGAAAACTTAAATTTAACATTTTAAGGAAACTCAAGGATGCATGAATTATTCTCCTTAGGAAACAAAGCACCACCAAAACCTCTCTTCGTAAACTATTTGACCTTATGCTTTCATGAGAGGAAAAAGGGTGTTTCTGAAATAAAAATAATTTCATGGATTACTGGAGCTAGCATTTCTGTCATTCCAAAAAATTCCTTATAATTGAAGTGTTCCTGCGCAAGGAAATCATATTTTGTTTAGTCTGTTTGGGAATGTTTTAAGACCCTAAGTACTACTGTAGTGTTATGTGGAGTACAAAGCAAATATGGTTACGGAGCACGAGTTACGAACATATTTGTATGATAATAGCAACCCTGAAAATATGTTCCACTGCGTAATGCCCTGACCCCATCAGCCACCAAAATTTGCCCATGAAGTGTTCATCCTTCACCAAGAGGTTGTTAGGAATGAAGGCACAGAGTTTCTTCAGCTACAGATATACCTCATATAGAGACATGCTGCATGTGATTTGCTACTTTTCCTTCATTCCTGGAGCTTCCTTTGTGTCCTCTTGGCTACTTGGATTAGAGTACTACAGGTTGGGATTTGGGTGGAAAAAAATCAGAAGTTAAAATGCTTACAACCAACAAAATATATAAGTGGTTTTTAGGTTTGTATTGTAAATTGCATATTGTAAATGATATTGATATTGTAAATGATGATTTGTGCAAGTCCTTCTGGATGCCAACGCTTCTTCAAACCATCTAAAGACCCAATTTGCAAGATGCAAGAAATGCACACTTGGTATCTGTGTCCTGTAAGGAGAAGTCTGAACTGGGGAAAAAAACCTGAAATCTTAGAAACTATAGTGGTACATTAAGATAGAAAACTCCAAAAGTCACTCTCCCACTATTTCCACTGTCCCCTCTGTATTTGCCATGTATGAAGACAGGGGAGGAGAGTATAAACTGTGGGTCTCTATAAACAAGTCTGTTCCTGAGACTTGTCATAGGTCGGCATATTGATATATGGGGAGTTGTCCCAAAGGCAGAGAAATACTTCCCCTTTCTTCCCACTCCTAACCCAGTATGTATTTATGATGATTTATGTATTTATTATGAATTATATATTTGTATCTGCATATATACTAGCAGTATTTGCACACAATATTTAGCATCTACATAATCATACACTTTGCTGCATGAGACAGCTTCTAGACTTGCTTGACCCTTATAAGATGTGTCTGTTGCTCACAGGATACTGCAGAGGTCCCACAGCTTTGCAAGCATGATGGTCTGTCCCCAAAACAAGCCAACCAACCTGTTCCTCTCCCATTTGGACAAGCAGGTCCTTTTTTGCTGACCTGCTAATGTAATTTGGGTTTTTCTGTGGTTACACTAAGGAATTCATGTTGGCTCCTGGAAGGACAAGTCACTGGGGACTGTAACACTTCCTCAACCAGTCAGTAGTGGTAAAAGGCTGGGGAAAAGCTCCCCCAAGAGCTGGGAGCACATGCCAGCCTCCATGGACCCAGGAGATGCTGGCTCCAAGGGCTGCAGAGAGTGGTGACAGCCTAGTACCTGCACAGTGAGCAAGAGCTGATGGAAACACAGTCTGTGAGTAGTACACAGCCATCACAGCCCCTGGCCATCTGGTCCTAGGCTCTTCGACAGAAGCAGCAAGAACAAACTTGTGGGCAGAGGGAATTTGAGGTGCTGGGGGCAGTGGGAGGATGAGGATGCACACAGTTACCCGCTGGGCAGCCCACAGCCAGCTGTATTGGTCATTTACAACTTAATGCAGACAACAGTCAGTGCCTGAAAAGATCTGATCTGTTTTAGTTCTCCTTTATAAGGTCTCAAACAGGTAATCTTTAGAGTGCTTACCTGATCTTTCCAGAGAATTAAAAATAACAAAGCCAGCCATAAAAAGATAGCACTGTATTTATATTTTTACTGTGTAGTAATGTACAATTAGTAGATGATCAGGGCTATTCTCCTGGATCTCAGCAGAACATTTGCTCATGCACATGACCAGCTGTTTCGTCTCTAATTGAAAAGATCTGGAGTTGGCTAAGCTGCAGCCAGATATGATTACTGGTTAGTACCTATGAGTGTTTTAATCCATACATGAGCAGCTTTTTCCCCTAAATTAGTAGTAATGGATGGAGATACAAAAAAAATCCAGGATTCACTAATGATTTATTATCATTTATTAAGTATATATGTTGCTGATGACAACATTGTATGTATGCTTGATTCTGAAATACTGCTATAGGCCAAAGATTTACAGAAGTGCTTTTGTAGTCTTCAGAATGGTATTATGAAAGTAAAGTACTTATGAATAAGAAGAAAAGTAACAGCCTTATGTGGCATAAATAAGAAAGTTCACCATCTGTTGTTTTTTAAATGAAAACCTTTGATGGTAATTACTTATAATCCAACAAGTTTCCAAAATTTGGATTTTTGGCATGATTCTCTCCAGAAATTTAGCACTCGCGTAAGTAATTAAGACTATAAATCTTACACTGGTTTGATTATGAATGATGAATCATTGTCTCACAATTACAGCAGAAGAGACTGCCAAACATGTCCATTTGTCGATATATGCTTACAGAGCACTGGTTTAGTGCAATCTTAAGTGAAGTGTTATAACAATGTAAAATGAGATTTCATTATTTGCTCTACAAGCATAAATTATGATCATTGTTATTGTTTTCCTGGCGCCTGAAAATGGATTTGGGGTTGGACATTTTAACTGATGTAATCCAAGATTAAGTGGCAGAGCTTTCTTTGGAGCCTCTAGCCTGCAGAAACAGTCTAGCTGCAGTTATTAAAGTCCTTGTATGCTCAGAGCAAGATTTTTGCCCTTAGTGTAGCTCGGTGTGTTTAGTATATAGGATGTGTCAAATAGGTTTTCAATATAATACAGTGCATAACCTGAGCAGAGAAAGAAGCAGCATCAAGTCCTCCAGAATCCTTAAGGAAGAGAGGATTCCTTAGAGCAAGATGTCCAATCCTAGATTTTCAGAGGTGTTTAAAGCTGCTACACTCCATCTATCGGTATTTTCTTTCTATTTTTTATCTAAGTAGCGAAACAGTGAATAGTCACTGAACCTGGATATTCTTTCAGATTAGGGCCATTTTATGTTTTGAAATCTTGTCCTAAGATCTGCACTAATTTTGGCTACATGTTCACTGTGGTTTGAAATGTGCTTTTTTTGCATTTACCAAGCACATAGACAGCTTTCATGCTTTGGGACAGGTAATAGAATAAGGATGTGTATTTTTCTGGCCTGGTTATCAATCACAAGCACTGTTTCTATTTTTCAGGCCAAGGTCACCGTTCTGAAAAGTTTCCCTTAGGGTGATAATTTTTCCAGCAATAAGGATAATATTGCCCTCGTGGTTTCACAGTATCCCACACAGCAGACAATGCCCAGTTTCACATGCAACAAAAACAAGAAGCATGTACTCACCCATTTGTCCATGTTGGGGTAGTCATGCTCTGGATCAAAAAGATGTTGGTGTAGTTGGTATTCCCTGCTGAACTCTGCTGTGTCTGGGGTGTTCTCTAGACACCCATCATCAACTGCAAAAGTACGTTAGAAAGCACTGAGCTCCTAGTAGCTTTGAAACACACAGCATGTGCCGCATTAGTCAGCAAACTTCTGAAATGCAATCATGCAATTGAAAAAAAAATAAAGAACTGGATGACTAGAAAATACCTTTTTTTTTCTTTTGAAATGAGTTTGTCAGGATGTATTTATTAAAAAAAAAACAACCAAAAATCCTCACAACTTAATGAAATTTCAAAGCTGAAGAAACTTATTTTCCAAGCTCTTCCCCTCCTTTATGTTTTTCTTTTTATTACTGCACTTAATTTTACATAGATCTGCATCCTGTTCTGATTCAGAAGGAATATTGTTTTCTTTTTTAAATGCTCACAGGTAGTTCTAGAAATTTATAAGGCAATACTTTTGAATGTCATAGTTAAACAGTGCTGTGAGCAAAGACAGAATTTCTTTCACTGAGTGGCTCTTCCTGCAGCTCCATTTCTGGTTTGCTGCTATGTTCAAATTGGCTGAAAATCATTTCTGCATCATAAGATCTCATAAAAATGCTATGCAGCAGAAGTTTTATGTTGAAGACATTTCTATAGATTGGTAATTAATTTGATTGGTCCAGAAACCTCCTTTAACCACAATGGATGGTTTTGTAGACAGTGCCACATCAAGATAATATCCTTTTAAAAATCAACATATGATCTTTTTACCAAAATAAGTCACCTTTAGCTTAAACAAAGTTTCAGCAACTTTAGGCCAGAGTAGCTTTCTGGATGGAGTCTGCTCCTGGAGCTCCCACTGCTTTGCCAGCACGGGGAGCTTGCAGTCCAAGTTCCTCTCAGACATACCCAAGGACATCCTACCAGCCAGGGCATGATGCTGGGCATTCAAACAACAACATCTGCCAGAACAGAGGCACTCCAGAGCACACACCTGTGCACTTTCCCTTCTGTCCTTGTGTGTCATCATGTACAAAGATTTGCAGATGGATTATCTTTTTCCCTTAGATGTGGGAAACAGTAAAGGCTTGACTCAAAACTGAGTTGATCCAATGACCTGAGGAGGTTATTCTGAGTCCAGCAGATCCAGCTTTCTCTCTTTTCTGCTTGGGATGGGGAAAAATAGGTTTTCCAACAGAAAACAGGGGAAAGCTCTTAATACTGGCTAAGTAACATAGAAACTATTAAAACACTTTAAAATTATTTCCGTCTCAGCAGGGACAAGGTTGTATCAAGAGAGAAACAGGTGACAACAGAAGCGTGGTAGCCCTTTTAGAGCATTTGTGTCTTTGGTAGAAAACAAAAAAGGGCAGCTGGTCATATGGGTGTCTTCTGACTGCTAATCCAAAAGTCTTCAACTCAAGTGCTCCAGGCTTATGTATTCCTGCTGTGGAATGTGCATATGTAGACAGTGACTGGAAAAATTGTTTTCCATTAAGCAAATCCACAGACCTGATTGAGGAAGGCCTCTGGTAATTTGTATGCATAATACAATCACCACTTGAATTTCCATTTAAGGCTCTGAAAAACATTTTACTCTAATCCTAGTAGATACTATCTTCACTCACAGCATACCTATGACAGAGCCATTTATCTGAGCAGCCAGCAATTCCCTAAGAATTCCCCCTGTGTTCACATCTGACTGTATTAGTTTAGCTAACAACTTTTATTTCACCTAAGAAAGAAAAATTGAAGGGATTTTCAAAGATATTTCCCTGGATGCCATGTTTTAAATTTATTTATCTAATCACTAACAGAAGTCTAATGGGCAAGCACAGAAGATAGAAAGACTGTGTGTGTGCTTGCATGTGAGAAAATCTAAACCCATCATTTGCAACTTGTCAGGCAACAGCTATAGTGAACAAACTGGAAGATGAGGTATTATTTCAGAAGAGACGTAGACATCATCACCAAACAGGCTGTGATAGAAAACAGTAACGAAGGACTATTTGAAATTTTGTCAAATTTTTGAATGAAATGCAAAAACACTTCACAAAACTTTTCATAACAAATACTATTTTTTGATGAATTCTAAGTTAGTTAGAACATTTTAAAATAAGAATACAGACAACTGTTCCGCATTATCCAAATAAAATAAAAGAAGACTAAACAGAAAACATTTTGAAAGGATCTCTTAGCTCACAAATAAAAAATGAGAGAAAAATAGAGTGCTCATTCCCAATTCCAGTTCCCAAGGCAGCCAATGGATGTTTTACTACTGCTTTCAGTACTGGAAGTCATTCCTTGGCTCACACAACAGGAAAAAGATCAGTTCTCTCAGGGTATGCCTGTATCATGCACATGCAGTGCTGCTTTAGTGACCCCTCAGCAGCAGCCCCCGCAGGGCTCAGTACCTGCACAGCTGGAAGCTGAGGGACAACCTGTGTGTCCTGGGCACTGCTCTGGCTCTCTGAGCTGCACTGCCCCTCTGCCAGAGCCAGCCTGCATGCAGTGCTTCGGGGTACATCCACGTAGTTCTCCATTTCTTGGCACACATGCACCCTCAGTGAGCTATAAAGACACATGGACTGGAGCCAAGGTATCTTAAATATTGACTCATGGTCTGGGTTGGAGATCAGGGCAGACAGTTTCATTCTTCTTGGCACAATGAAAGTCTCTAAAATAAGGGTAAATCTCATCTGTACAGGGTAACTTTTTTCAGGGGCCAACTTAAAAATGAACTCCCTCGGGAACAAGATGCTCTCATAAATCTCTCCATCTTCTGCTCTGAGGTCAAGATGATTTCTTCCACGTGACCTTTTCCAGCAGTCATATAGCAATACAGAAGGTGCACATATTAGTTAAAAAACCCCACAACAAACAAACAAACAAACAAACAAACCTCACCTGAAATACTAAAACACCCAATTTCTCAACAGTTCTCCTGGGGTAGAGAATGAAGAAAACCCTCACTGCTGATTAAGAGTTGTATAGTGCTGAAACACTGGAAGATGTACAGTGAAGACAGAGGTACAGCTGAATTACCTGTTTTTCCAAGAGGGCAGGGATTTGGAGGGTCAGGATACCCTTGATCTTCACTGAAATCCTTTGGTACATTATCTCCTGTCAGCTCAGCCACGATGTTTGGGATGTTGCCGTAAGGACCCAAGTGCTGGAGACCCTCATGCGCACCACCTAGCAAAGACAATTTATGCACAGTCTTTTTACAAGATTAAAAGTGTAATTACTTTAGCTGCTGCAAGTAATCTAGACTTCAATTTAAAATATAATCTCTCTATATATATACGTAATTATTTTAGAGACAAATCCAAGTTTAGATTTCAAGCATCTCTTTTAGAAACATAACCATGTGACCTAAGTCCAGTAACTTAGATAATAAAAAATAAAACTAAGAAACAAAATCAGCCATGTATTATTGTCTTAGGGTTTTATCCTTAACTATGAAAGTCTTTGGCAAGAAAACACAAAGAAAAAGAAGTATGAGAGAATAAAGAAACTTGATACATTTACTGCACCTTCAGTCGCTGATACTGCTACTGTTAATTGTAGTAACTAACAATAGAAGATGTGGCAAGACAGCATCACAGCAGAAAGACAAAGTTAATGACACTGTAGAAAATACTACCTACACAGCCTAGAAATACATTAATAAATTAAGTCCCAAGGGGACTTAAGGTATTAAGGTCCTTGGGGACCCATATTGGTATTCTAGCCAAGTTGGTTGTGTACACCTAGAAAAATTATTTTTAAATAAGACCAATACTTAAACATAAATTTACATTTCCTTTTTTTTAATGATGAAAAGTGGTGAAGAGTCCCTGTTGTTGATGGGAATTCTTGTTCATGTATACCTCCACATTAGTCAGCCCCACAACAAACAAACCAGTCTGACTTCCACACCTTTAGGTACAAGATTCTGTTTTCCCTGTGGGACTCAGAGCCCCATCACTGCAGGGTTACAGCAGCAGTGTGCAGCAGGTTTTGTAACTCAGTGGCAGAGGACACAGTGATGGCCTGTGGCTCTTGGGCAAATGCACCCAAAACCAAAAAGTGTGCCATGGCCTTCTTCCCCACACCTCAGCTAGGTGCCTTGCCTTTGACAAGTAGGGTCTTCCACTAAGGATTTGGGAACCAAGCTCAGGCCACTCTCTCTCTCTCTGTGCCTCTCTACAAATAATTATCTGTAACCGATCTTTTCTGCATGCCTTTCTGGCCAAATGCATCCACAGGCTAAACACCAGCTGCTTGTGGAGTTTTTTAAATACTATTGTACACTATTCTTTTGAATTTCAGACAAATAAAAAGTTTCAAGCATGTTCTTTTTCCCTGACAAAGACAGCCACCACACACGCTGCAGCAACTGAGGATGGTTGTGTGACAGCAAAGCAATATTTTTTTTAAACCCTATATAATGAGGGTTAACAACATAGAGTCGACATATAAATTCCACTGACAATGAATTGAGAGGAAAAGGAATTTGAACAATTGGAAAATGTGAGTTAAAGAGTGAACACAGACACAACTGCTTGGGTAAATAGCAAAGTCATATTATCACCAAACAGTCTTATTTTCAATTTATACATTTTTCATAGATCCAGAAGATGTGAATAAAGCCTCTCAACATGAGAGCTGCTCCAAAATAATCATTCAAGTACTCCTGTCCCAAATTACAAATAAACATTACCAGCCTAAATGATCTTTTATACAGCCAAACATTGTAAGCCAACATAACCACTCGCAAAAATTGCTAACAGAAGGCACTCAAATACAAATACAAATTTTGTATTCACTTCTACATTTGGAAGTGGCAGCTGAGGCAAATTTTGCAAATTAATTTTGCAAATGATCAGCTGGAGGTTGGCATTCAGTTCCAGAAGCAAGTTAGTCTATAAGCACATATATTTCCATTTTATTTGCACAATGGACTAAAATCTAATCAACGTGCTGATTTCCCCCCTCAAGTACAAGGCTCTTATTCTGTAATGCATTGTTGCAGAAAAGTTTTACAGATATCTAACAAACATAAAACTACCCCATAAAAAACCAGCATCTCTGGTATGTGGGGGTTTTGCTTGTAGCTGACCATGATATCTGGTACTAAAACCAGGATAGCATTATACCCACTCTGAACTCTATTATACATTTACAGTCTATAGTCCACACAAAGATAATGCTTGTAACACAATAATGTTATGGTGATGAGGTTAAAAAAATGGGTTACATACATTTGATCTAATGTAATTTAATAACATGTCTAATGTAGAGCATAAAATACTTCTTTTGTCTTGAGTTCCTTCACGTGAAGATTGATTACATATATGTACTTAAAAGCATCAGGTTATGATTCTGCTGTAAACTACAGAACCACATAATCAATATGTGTTTGAACATCCTGTATACACTGTGGTTCACTGTGGGACAATCCATCAGATAGAAACCTATCTATGCTTGCATGTGGTGCAGACCTCTTGGCACCAAAGCCCCATCCATAAAGAAAACAGAGGTACTTAGCAGGCTCCAGTGTGCTATATATACATGTAAGTTTAAACTGACTGCCAAGAATTCCCCTGACTGAGTACAAACCAATCTTTTTATATTAATATAAAGGATTGTTTCCTTTAGGTATAAATGCCCAAGATCATTTGAGTGTTTTTCCTTTGTTTCGAAAAGAGCTGCAGACAATAGCACCTGCTCTGGTGCCATAATTTAGCACACTTGAGTGATTTAATAGCATCAGCAAAGCTCATTCCTTATAAACTCTGATAAATAGTGCACTCAGTAAAAACTACAATAATAAAAATGAAATGCTATGAATATCCGAAGTAGGGGTATTATGTACAGTAACTCTCATTAGTTGCATTCGTTTTAGTATTATAACATCACTGATTTGAAGAAACATATTAGGATTAAATACAGTGCAGCTACCAAGTCAAAATATTGTGATACAAACATATAAAGTCAGTTGCAAAAATAGCATGAGATGGGTTTCTTGAACCTTGAGGCAGAGTCTGAAAGAAAAAGACAAGGCAAATAAATATTTAGAATCTTTTTCTATCCAAAGGAACCATGAGAGACACCATTGTTAAATTATTCAAACCTCAAAAATCCAGAATAGTACAGACAACACCCCTGTACTGAGAAAGGATGAGCTAGATAAATCTGGTTTTCCCATATTTCCTTACTTCTATGAACAGGCTTTTTTGTGTCACATACTAGCAAAAAAATCACTCCAAAACAATCAATCAGTTCCCTTTCACATGTAGAATTTCTGTGAGCATGTAGGTACTTTACATTTCTACACAATAAACTAGATATTTAGATCTCTTGGACTAAGATCAGTATTGTCCTAAGTAAGCTCTGAATTTCATTTAAAATATATGTACATATGTAGTCATCTGGCACTAGTCTTGAACTGTTGCAGGGTGGAAAACAAAAAAAGAACAATGTCTCTCACCGTTACTATAATTCTGGAAAAGTATTTAATTAGCTCATCAACTGCTGGTATCATCTCAATTAGAGATCCTTGGAATGATTAAAAATCTAAAGTGCATACATTTCAGCTCATTTCTTTGTAAGAGCAGTACTGTCTGTGGTGGTCTTGCACCCATGCAGACAACATAACCACTCCAGTCTTGGAAGGGGGAAAAAAAAAAGGAAAAGAAACAAAAAGAGCAACTAATTTCTTGCAAGTACTAAGTATTTCCCTTATCAAACACATCCAGTGGAAATGCTGTTAGTCCACTGAAGTTTTAGCTACTGCTACCCATCTATTGGTAATGTAAAGCACAGCTGGAACAAATCTGTGGGGAGCAATCCTCCGTATCAAATACCAACAGGTAGTGCTGTCCCCAAAGAGAGTCAGTTTAAGAAAGTCAATGAGAATAGATTTTCAAAAGTGAAAAATTATTGCAGAACATTGAGAGAAAAATAATAGGACAAATTTGCTTTTCAGTCTCATTGATACCATTTCCCACGTCACAGTGAAGATGGAGTTCCCCCAATTACAAATCCAGATAAGAGGTAATCTGGCCAATCTTAGCAAGGAGCTACAAAAGAGGATCATGAGTATCTGTTGTGAGTAAATAAATCCCAAATCCCAAATTAAAGCCCTTAGAGAGTCATCCTAGATGCCTCAGTCATAGTGTCCAAGATTCCCCTACCAGATTCACAGGGGAATCTTCTCCCTAAGCAAAAATCACATCTCTTATCTTGAACTGTACAAACTCCAAGCACACATGAGCTGCAAAGGAAGCCTGGTATGCCTTATCCCATTTGCCCAAGGATCCTGAGGGAGAAAATAGATATTAATCAGAGATGCAATACCATATTTCCTACTTTGCAAAATCTTTTGTTAATCTGGGCTATTTGTTCTTATCACTGGGAAAAATCTTCAAAATTGTTTACAGTGTGTCCTTTCTGAATCAGAGATGTATCGTTTTCCTTTCACAGTGATAGCTTCCCATACTATCCTGCACTTTCATCCCCAGTTATTCTGTCATATCTACTTTTGTTGTGTCATTGTCACATTCAAAATGAACATCTCCCTAATCAAAGGCACGTTTGACAGACTGCTTCCCAGCACTCTTAAATGTTAAACTGGGACACCATTCACTAACTTACTTTTCCTTGATTATCTGCAGGACTTCCCACCATATAAACTCTCAAAAAAATGCTTTTACATTTTTCTTACCCTTTATAACATTTCTAAAGGCTTTACTGCCCCAATGTCATTTGCACTGTGCCTCTTCAGCTGCTTCAGCCTAGACAGTCCTATCCTGGCTGCTGAGATTGATTAAGCCCAGGAAGTGAGAGGCATTGAAAAAATTATAAATTATCACACTTTGTCTATTCCACAGAAGCTGCTAAACAAGAGAATAGGAAAGGAGAAAAAGCGTAGGAGAACAAAGAATGGAAAAAGGCAAACCTAGCCAACTTCCTTAACCATTCAAGAGCATGCCTCGGGAAACTCAAAAACACTACAGCTATACATGCTCAGGCATCCCAGATTCCAGAGTCAGCTTGTCTTCTCCTTAATGACACAAAATTTCTTAAAACTATAAAGGCTAATTTTGTTTTTTCTGCAGAGGGACAAATTTTTCTAAAGCCTAAAGCACACACATCATACAATTACTGAACTTGCTTTCAGCGAATAAATTCAGTTTTATCCCATATTTTAATTACAAACAGTACAAATATTTAAGATATGAAAGGCTCTTATTGTGAAATGGTTAGGACCAAAGTAGGACCCATGCCTCTCACAATAAATTTATAACAGTAGCTTATATGTCATTATTATTCAAATTGTATACACAATAAAAAAGTCCAGCAGCCCACTTGCTGACAAAGCAAAAGAACCCAATCTCTTATTCCTGCCTTGGTTGCACAGTCCTCTGATGGACTATATGAACTTGTCCTTCAGTCTGAGCTGTAGCTTTTGCACTTCACCATGCGGATAACTCACCCTTTTTACAAACACGGTGCAGAGCATAGCCATGGGCCTCTCTGCCACTCTGCCTGGCAGCCACCACACACCAGCAGAGTGCAGGGAAAGCACAGCCAGCAAAGAGCATCCTCCTGTTCCTGTCACTGCCACAGCACAGCCTGGCTAACAACTACGTGTGCAGCGTGGGGCTCCGGAAAACAGGGCAACTAAAGGAAAACGGTGACCTCCTTTATCACATGATGGACGGGACACTATTGCAATCCTATAAATGTAAATACTTTGGGACCATATTCCAGTGGTAGATAGAATTTTACAGATTCATACTAAATTTCTCTGTACCATCTGCCAATATTAGAAAACATAGTTACTATAAAGCATCAGACAATAGAGAAGTTATCGTATTTCCTCTCCTCTTCAGGTTTCTTACCTCTCTTACTGGATCTTTTCCTCTACTAATACAAACAAAAAAAACCAATTGTGCTAACAAATCCCATTCTAATTGATTAATTAGCTTTAGGTCCATGAGAATCTACTTAATTCTAAATCCCTACAGATCTGCCATCTTTCTTTCCCCAAATCTGCTTGAGATGGGACTCTTCCTCCTTTGGTGGCATCTTTTAAAGATGACTTCATGAACAGCAGCAGTAGTCTGTACCACAGAGCAGTGGTTAGCAGGAAGTTTTAGGAGGTGGAGTCACATTATCTTCTTGGTTCCCCAGCAGGGGTATGTGATGCCTGCACACCCTCCTGCTGTCTTAAGAGGAGGATGTTTCAAGAAAAGGTTTTAAAGCCTCAAATCTAAATAGGTCCATCGGTCAGATCCACATGCAAATAACAGAGATCTAGAGAGAAACAGGGATTAATACTCTTTTCTTCTTGTGTTCTCCACTGACTGATTTCTCTGATGAGCACACTGGCTTTGAGAATTTCCCCTGCGTGTTCCCAGCCACACTGAGAACACAAGATTAGTGTCTGCACCCCTCCTGCAGCTCTGGGGCACCGAGGAAAGGCAGCTCCCGAAATTCAGTTGTGGCAGAGCTCATAGTGGTTACACCAGTCGTCTTTCCTGGATCCTGCCCTTGCTCCTCAAGAGGGAAAGTTGTGAAACACAGAGGTAACATGGTATGACCTCCACACAGCAGCACAAACACCAACTTGGCTTTCTTATTATTCACTGCTGGTCATGGCTTACAAATTCATATGGAATTGAGAATATTACAGGACAAATTTTCAAATACTTTCCTTTAATGAAAATGAAGTCATTTCTCCTCATAATCTTCCTGTTTGTGGAGTTACAGGTATTAATATTTTATGTGCAATTTCTTAATAGAAATATCACTGAGACAAAGAAAATCCTCTGTAATCCACTGCTGTCATTTTGCACTGTCATTTGTCGCTGTCATTAAGTTTTAAATGCAGAAATTAGCATTCTAAGGCACCTGTCTTATGGCATGCACCACTGCCTGATACTCAAATTCTGGTTTCAATTAACTCTACAATTTGTGTAATAAAATACAAAGAAAATAGGTATTTTTAGTAAATTCTATACAAATCCAGGTATTTACCATATTAATGTATAAAAAACTGTAGATTTCCCACTTCCATTTTATCTTAAAATTTGAGATGTCCATTTGATTTTTGAAATCATATTTTCTGGGACATTTATTTAATTTGAAAAGAAAAAATAAACCCAAAACCAGAACAACAAACAAAATCTGAAAGCAGAGCCCAGTAGAATGAGGTTGGGGTTTGAGTTTGTTTGTTAAATGTCAGGCCCATAACACAGTGTTTGATTAAAGTCACATGTGCTTCAGAAAAAGCTGTCCCAGTGTGAATGCAGCTTCATGCTTTCAGTGCAGCAAGACATTCTCTACAGAACAGGTACAACCACCCAAGTCCCACATGACTGTGTGGTCTCTTTGCACCAAACTGTGAGCACAAAGCAGCATTCCTGGCTGTGCGAGGTCTGCCCCAGCTCAGCTGTGTGCAGCCAGCCATGCTTATTACTTCTGGTCACCCAAGAAGGTCCAAATATATTGGGGTATAAGCATAGCACACATTAGCCCAAAAGTGAATGAGTGCAAAAGTAATTTCTGCACTGGTTTCACTGAATGAATTAATCAGCAAAAGTTTTTGCAACTCTCTAATGCAAAGATTTTACTGTTCTTGTAGGAAACAAGTACCTGTCTTGCAGGTGTGGTAGATGACAGACAGCAAAGTAATGCAGCAATTAGTTTTCTTATTATTAACATGTAAACAAAATAGACACTATTAACATGCGTGAGTAATCTGCATAATTTTATGACAGTAGGTTTCATGTAGTGTTTTTTTGCAGTCTGTGCTGACAAGCCATTAATTACCAGTTGTTAGTAGATATATTTGCATAATGCTCCAGACTCTCGAGTTTTATCATCTCAATCTGACAAACAGTTTTCTAAAACAATAAACATGTACTTATTTCCTTTCAAAATAATCAAATAAACCCCAGCCTGTTCCCAGTAGCTTTTAGTAGTGTCTGCAGGAGACTCAAAAGCCTCTCTAAAAGGCATCGTATTTTTTATATTTCTTTATACCTACAAATGATCACAATTTAAGAAATGTCATTTAATGTTGTCACTGAGGTTGACAGCACTATGCCTCTTCTGCAGACTGAAAACTTCAGACTCTGGGCTGTCATGCCAGCACTTTTACGAACAATCATTTAATTTGAGGTGGTTTTAAGAAACGAAAACAAAACAACCAAATCAAACAAACAAAAAAACCACACAAGAGGCTTTCTTTTGGATTGAATTTATGGTAAGCAATGATATTTGCAAAAGGAAAATAGGATTTCACATTTTCCATTTTGAAGTTGAGTGCTATAAACTGCCCAAGATGAGCCACTGCTGCCCCCATGTGCTTAAATGAGATTTTCACTGTTCTATGCAGGGTATAATAGGCCTGAAATTTACATTATACACTTATTGCCTTCCACTCCTCAGGAAAAAAGAAAACAACAGGGAAAAAAACCAAAACCTAAAAAATAAACAAAACCCAAAAAATCTCCCTTAAATATTGGCACAAAATTTTAAGCATGCAGAAAAAGAAAAAAGTGTGGTCTCTTTCTTCGTAAACTCCCTGCCAGGCAAAAAAATTAACTTTGATGTTTTTGAAATATCGAATGCATTTCTTTAATTTATTTATTGTTTTGTTCTCTTTAAACATAGATACTGCCCTCCTCTTATCTGTAGAAAGCTTGAATATAGCCCAGTAGGGCTTGCATAGTATTTTAGTGATAAACCTAAACAGTAAGTACAAAAACACAGCTACTCATTAAAAATTCCTATTTTACTTTTCTATGTTTTCCACTCTTTTTATAGATGCTGCTAAGTGACTCCAATATAGCTTTCTGATAAGATGAATTAAAAAGAAGGGTGAATATTATTAGAGAAATTAGAGCAGTTAATATGAGCTTATTACTTTTAGGAATCGGGGGATGTACACAAAGAAAAATCTCTTAAGTGGCCAGCAAAAACCAGCTGCTCCTAAGACACCACTTTCAGGTACTAAAAACATTTTCACTTGATGCTCATCGTGCAGGATCCCTTTGGCTCCTGCCGTGCTGCCATGGCTTGCACCATCTGCTGGCTGCAGTACACAAGCATAGGGAATCAGCCAGCAAATTCCAATTTCTGTGACATATTTGTCCCATTCCACTGAACTAGCAGAGCCCCAGCAAAGGAAGAGTGCTCACACTACCTCTGCACCTCCCTGAACTTCACAATAATTTCCTGGTAGATTAAACTTTTTTTCAGGCATTTTCTAGACACTATGCCTATTTTAGCAGCCTGACCTGAAGTAATAGGTAAATTGACAAAAGCAAAGGGAAGGAGAAGAAAAAAAAAAAGAAAAAAAAAAGAAAAAAGCCATGTTTTCATAGATTTCAACACAAGAAAAGGCAGAAAATTCTTTCAGTTAACAAGCTGTACATTTTTTTCTATCCATCAACAAGAAAACTATCTGGTCACATCAAAAAGAGAACATATGCTACTAAATGTAATTTTTTAAAGTGTCAATCTTTTAGTTTTCTTTGGTATAGAGTATGTTTGTGACTGCACTTTCTACAGCCAAGTCAGCCCTGAACTTTATTTGGAGAGGAAGGGATAGGGTCAGTGGGAGGCTAAGGATGGGAATGATCATGCATAGTTCCTTGCAACACATCCACTCTCTGGTTTTTAGCATTTTAAAGTCAAAATACAGTGATTAATACCAGAAAAAAATTTAGAAAGCTGAGATGGAAAATGAGCATGAGCAGGAAATCTGCTGGTGAACTAACAGCAATAATATTTTTGTTGCATATTAAATTATTAAGATCATATTCATGGAAATAATAATAACGTGGAAAACGTGATTAAAATCATCACTCTAATTTGCAAAAAATTCATTATAATCAGGCTGCTAGAGTAAATTTTTCTATATTATGGCAGCCTAAATTTGTTTCCAAATTCCAATGCCACAAAAATTAATTTTTCCTGACAGCATGTTGCTCGCAAGTGTACACATATAATGGGTGAAATCTTGGCCTTTTGAAAACCAGTGTCACCTTCGGAGTTGTGGCTCAGCTGAACCTCATGGCAATGACAGCTATCAACACTGCTGCAAGTCTGCACTGCTGGGGCTAATTCTGACAAAACATTTTGTTAAGTAAAACAGTTTTCTGCAGGAACATACTAAATTTATTAAGGTCTAATTGACAGAAGGTTGTTTTTATGTTGAGATGCAATTTCTAGTCAAAATGAGAAACAAATGCATCGCAGAACAGTCAGGGCCTTGATGCTGAGGATGCTGGCATGGAATGGAGCTGGTTTTAAATATTTACATTGGTCACTGAAACCCACAGCCTGAAAAATGGTTGGAAGTCAACACTTTTGGCAGCTCAGAACTTCTGATAAATAATAAGCATTTCATACCCAATTTTACTCTCCATTATTTACAGGCAGAAATACCTAATGAAGACAGAAGAGTAGTTAATGAATTAACACTTTGCCACGTTAGTATTTACAATGAAAACCCTGTTTTGCTGTAACACCGTTCTAATAATAGTTAAACCTCTTTCTTCCCCCTTAGTTTTACTTTCTATTATCATGTAGATTTTTTTAAGGACTTGCACACAGAATTATTAGCCAGTGATAACACTGTTACTATGCTGTGGAAAGCCCACTGGTAAATTCTTCAGAATGTGAAACCTTGTATGGATGTTATTTAAAAGCATATAGACTTATTTTTTCAGAATAAAATGCAAGTTTTGATGGACTGGCTATCCTATAATTCATGGTCTATATTTAAAAATAAACTCATGGTGAAAATTCACTGAATTATATGTACTTTTTTTTAAAAGCAGTATGAGAAAATATTGTGTTCAATCATGTAAGACCACATTAACCTTGAAATTGCAAACAATACTTTCTTGGGTTGAAGCTTCTATTTAGATACTTTAAGACATATCTATTTATAGACAGACATAATCACCACAAGAAACCAAAGAAACAGCAAGTGATTACTATCTGAAAAACTCACCACAGAATACTCTACAAAAAGCAACATTGATACAAAGGCCTGATTTGCTTGTCTAATTCTACACTGACTGATAGCATTTACCTCACAAGAGCATTTCCTTTTGCAGAAATTTCTCAATAGGCTGTTAAATATCCATGGTAGGCTTAAAAAAAAAAAAATGAAGAGTCACCCTTATCTAAACAAGATGGGAATGTTAAATATGATAATTCAACTGGATTGATCATCTTTCTGTTTTACTCTTTTAGAGGGATTTTTTAATTTAAAAAAAAAAGGAGAAACAAAAAAATGTTTGTCCAACCTGCTCCACAGACAACTGGAAAACTAGCATTACTTCAGTCTCACCTTCAGTCTCATTACGTCTATTGAATACTAGAAAATGTTCAACGCTTATAAGAAGAGATGCATGGTCATTTTGCTAACACTGTAATTAGAAAGTAATGGCAAACAGCTGAGACTAAATATTTGCCAAGGATTCAGACTTCTTTATATTTTCTAAGGTTTCTCTTTTTAAAAAAATGTCTAAGGAAAAGAGGAAAATGGAGAGTAGAACTACTCCCTTCTACCAGTCTGTCCTAATGTATGAGCATTCAAAAAGGAGGAGAAAAGGGTACAGACCAAATTATGCTCTTTAAACTTAGTCTCTGTTATTTAAGTTTGCAGAAAAGTATGTGTCCATCAAAGTTTCTTTGGAAAATAGGTAAACTTAAGTCTACAATTATCTGGTAGAAATGCCCACTCAGCTTTAATGCTCTCCTCCATTAAAGCAATTGTACCTGTTTCACTAGGACAGTCTGTAGATTAGAAGGGGGATAAAATAAAGAACATAGACTCATGGACTGTGGAGTCTTACTACATTGTGTCAGATCGATTTAATTCTGAGAGAAAGGTTGGGGCCTTATGCCCTGTTTTGATGTTCACACATAAACATCAGTGTTTGGAGTTTCACACCTTCAACCGCTTGGTGTCATGCCAAAATAAAAGCTGATTTATTCAATTAAAATAGCAACACACTGAAACATCATCCCAATATCCTAACATTTGAGCCAGATATTTCAGATGATTTACATAGCTGTAAAAGTCTGATTCCAAGGAAAATTTACACAGCACGAGATCAGAAGTACTGGCCAAAAAAATTGAAGCTGAGCCCAGAGCATTCATCCCTGCAACACGGTTTTGAGGTGCTACATGTGGATACAGGGAGAAGAGCATCCCCAGATCTAAGTTTTATCTCACATGGCACCACAAACACTTGATGTCTTCTGGTTTGCAAATGTTTCTAAAAATCCACAAGATTGGGGCTCTATGGATCACATTTGTTTCAGATTAAGTATATATGCAAAATATTAATACACGGTATTCAGGAATAATTTAGTAAACCCATTGTTTTGAGGCAGTAGAAATCAGACAATGCCAAGACAACACAACTTTTTCTGCAAAGCCTGTACATTAGAAACCCCCACTACTTCTGCCAAAAACATTACACTAAAGACGGTGGAATGTGGATGGTGATTTGAAAACAAAGATCAAGTAACAACATGGTGAAAAGGTCCATGATTTTAGGCTCGGGATATTCTTTCTGCATCTATAAACAAAACATTAATTATTACCAAAGCACACTAACGAATTCATCATAACTCAAAATAGAAATTAGCTACCTTCAATGCTCTGTGGGCCAACAAGATTCGTAGCCTGGTGTGCTGGATATTCTACCCGGGGTCTGGCAATGCCCAGCTGTTCCATAACCCCATGGAGGAGCCTCTGAATATCTGTTTCAGTGACCCTGTCAGGTGTCCTAGGGCTGTGGCTAAAGGCTGAAGCCAATCCAAATGCCAGCAGAAATATGTTGCAAAGCAAGGTGGTTGTCATAGTGGTGGCCACTTCTATCCTGCGAAAAAGAAAGGAATTTGATTATAAATTTTAGTGGGGGCAAAAAAGTCCTAGACACATGGTGGAAATAGCATCTGATCTTACTGCTGGACTTCAGAGTTTACTACCACAGCTTCTAGGGGCAGCTGACACTCTAGCCTGCTGGAATCTGGGCAGGGGGAGCTGGAGGGAATAAAGTAGGTATCTTCTTCTCCTCTAAAAGAAATATTATGTAGCAAACCGCAGAAATAAATTTGCCGATTTGCATTTCCCCATACATTAATTAACAGTCACTGCAAACAAAACTAATCTACTTTTTCATCTGATGAGAATACGTCATCCACTATATTATCCACCCCTCCACCCCCTCCATGTTTATTACGCTATTTCATAAAGCTCTGGCCTAAAAGTCAAGAACTCTTCAGCCAGGAGCTGTGTTTTCCAAGCTCTATTTTTAAATCGCCTGGAAATCAATAATGAGAAACTGCTGAACAACCTGGATATATTTTGTTTGCACCTTAAGACAAAGGGCTTCTGACTTCATATGCACCATCTTTCCCACCTAGAGCAAAGAGATTTCATTTGCTTCCTTGAATCCCTTTCACTAAATGGCTGCACAGTGTAGTTTACTTAGGGAAAAAAAACCCAAACCCATAGCCAACAACAAAAAAAACCCCACAACAAGCAAGTACCACTTACTGTCCTCTTTGAGAGGCTGAATTTTAATCAGAACGCTTGTTTCCTTAAAGCTTCTTTCCCCTTCGCATCAGAGACTAATTAAAATGCATCACTTCCAATCCCCTGAACAAACAAACCCCCTCGAGTTCCCTTGTCTTCCTCAACACAGCCACAGCTGCCTGATTTCTCCACGCCAGACGTTTAAAGATGCTCCGACGCTCCAGCCTCCGGCGCAAGGCACCTGGAAACGCCTTGAGGCAAAAATGGCTGAAAAGCTCAATGCTGGGAACATTCCCCGCTCCGCCTGCGCGGCTCCCCCAGCGCACCGCGCTCCCCCCGCAGCCCTCCCGCTCCATCAGTCCCTGTAGCCTCCGTTCCGGCGGAAAAACCTGCTTCCTACACAACATTCCCGCTGCCCCTCGGCCCTGGACAGCTGGGCCGCGATCCCTTCCCCTCTCCCGGCAGCCAGGGCAGCAGCACGGAGCCCCCGGCCGAGCGCCCCGCTCACCTCCCGCTCCAAGCGCGGCTCTGCGGTGCGGCAGCTCCGCGGCCGCGCATCCTCCGTGCAGCCACGGCCTCTCGCCCGCCTGCCCCGCGGCCGGGAGATGCTGCGGGGCTGCGTCCCATTAAGACACAAAGCTCGGGGGGATAGTAAAAATCTCCCTTTTCAATTTAACAGAACCGTCTCAAAATAAAACGCTAAGGGATTGACGATTAACCGTTACAGAAATAAGGTATTACATACGTCTGCAAACGTTACCTTCTTCCTGCTGTGATTTCTCTCTCCGGAATAATATCATCAATGGTTTACTTAGGGGCTGTTACCTAACTGCAGGTTTACAGGGTAACAACATGGCAACCATCACCAAGGAATTACAGGTGAAGGGCTCCAGATTAAGCAAATCCAGACACACCATCCAGAGCAGAGGTTACCAAGACAACTACAAAAGGATCTTGCTAAATGAAGTCTCTCATCTAAAACAGCACTCGGCAAAACGGTAGCTTCTAAAAGCTATTTTATGTATCACACTTTCCGTACTACTGCCAGGAAAGTGTCACATCCCAGTTTACTATAGCCATCCACAGAAAAACCCTGAGATTATACCTCATAAACCGTAACAGGCACATGAACTACACTTCCACATGTAGACTACTCTTGCTTTTTGCTGGTCTCTTGATACATTATGCAAGCCTGTAACTTGCAGGATTAAGCAGCACGGACTCCCACTTGGCACCCACCATTTCTTTCTGCAGAACATAATCAACTTTATTTAAGGGATTTGTGTCCAAACTATTCTGCAAAACCTCTAAAAACAGAGTCTAAACTTTGACAATTTTTTTCTGTTACAGATTTCTTTGTCAGGGTGCTACCAAATTCCCCCTGAGAATCTAAATTTAGATGTTTCAAGACTAGCTTGCATTGATGATCAGAAGTGGCTTACTGTTCCACATAGAACACATTGTTAATATGTACCAATTATTTTGAATGCTAATGCAGTTTTGACAATCTCAAGTTTTACTCTTTCAAAAACACATCAGTATGACACCTCTCTTACAGGAGTCACATCTCATTTTCTTCCTGCCATTGCCTTTATCTCCTTCTGTCATATTTCTAGCTCCTACGTCCTTGCTGGAAGTTGTTTTGCTGATCCTTTTTTACCTCAGTGAGAAGATCCAAAACATGGTGCTCTGGTGCCTGCATTTAGCCTGTTGAGGGCTCTGCCAGGACCAGCTGACAGCACAGGGTAGGAGCATGCTGCCCAGAGCAGGAGCTTCTTCTTTGGAGGGTGAACTGCCATATTCAGTCCTTTACTTCACGGAACTAAAGCTTCCAGTACTTAACCAAACAGCAAGCAATGCTGGTCTGTAAGGTCTCCTCATGGCTGGCTCCCTGGTATCACATTTTACAGTAATGTAGGAAGAGTGAGGCAGGAGGTTTCCACCAGATCAACAAGCAGAACCAATTCAACTTGCATGTTGGTGGATACAGGGGGAAGGAGGCAGGGGACAGAAAAGAACTGTTCTTTCGATTAACATATCATTTTAAGAAGGTCAGAAGACTACTGCTGATAAACTATGTTGCACCATGCCTTTTGCTTGTTGTGAGAATTACCAACACATATCTAAGAAGAACAAAAAGAAGAGCCAGAACAGATTTACTTCTGAGTTCAGTGTTTTCAAACTTACTAATTTTGGTGTCTGCAGTCTGCGTATAACAGCATAATCTAACTTTCCAAGTCATTATACAAGAACAAACTCAGAAAAGGAAAAAAACAATGGTTTTATTAAAACCAAAAGTATCCAGTGCTTCAGCTCTAACATTTTGCCAATAAGCAATTAGCACATACAAAAAGCTAATGAACAGTTTCAAGTGTTTACTCTTAAATAATTTTACAACTGATGACAGACAAACAGTTTTCATTCCAAAAGATGTAAACATTTGCTTGTGCAAATCAACCTTTAACACACTATGGCTTCTTACACTCATCTCTTGCAACACTTTCAGCATCTAAAACCAGCTTCTGCACCACTTAGTTAACATAATTCTACAGCTCTAAAAATAAGTTAAAACTCCCTTCTCATATTAAGATAAAACATTTTACTACTCGCAACTGAAAATACTTGGTACCTATTGCAGAACACATCACTGGCTGAAGTTTTAAGACGTTTCACTTCTTGAATTAACTGCACATTTGTTTTCCATGTGTTCTAATAATTCTCCAGTGTGTGCACACATTAATTGTATTTTGACATTTACCTGCTCAACAAGGAAAATATGCTTCCAAATTACTCCAATAGAAATAAAAAACATTGTCTCAAAAGAAATAGAGCTCATATGAGGTCCAACTTAGTAGTATCAAGGACTGCTACAATACACTTAAAACTAAAAAGTAAATAAATTTAACTACTAATACTCAGCATAAAAACATTTTAATATGTCTGTTAGTTTTGTTTTAAATATTTCAGAAATTGTTTAAACTTGATACTTTATCTAAACACTGCAAGAACTGTTTTGGGAGATGCACCATGTTTCTAGAAGCTGAGATAATCAAACTTGAGATCTAACACAAACATTTTTGGAAACAGATTATTTTTGTTTCAGAAGTCAAATTAATTTAGCTAAACTGACTAGCATTTACAGAAGTTTCAGTAAATGAAGAAAACCTCAACATAAAACAAATTGATATTTACACATCTTCACAACGCATTCATTTAAAGTAAGTGAGAAATTACAAATAATAAGAGCTAAAATATCCCCATACAAATTTAGATTTTTCCAAACGTTAACGAAGTTACAAAGAACCCATTTAGCCATCATATTTGATCTTATAAGTCTACTGGCTTTGCAGTTGGCATCAGTTTTACTTCAGATATTGGATTCTTTGGAGAGCCTCTATAACGAACTCTTTCTTTTCCTGAAGCACTTCTTGCAACTACAGATTTTTCTGGGGCAGCACCTGGCATATTTATATTTGCATTAACTTTCAAACTGGATTTAACCATTTCATGATTGGTTAGATCTTCTAGAACAGACTTTGATGGATGAATAGGTGCTTTTTGTTCATGGATTCCAACAGTTCTGACAGAAACATCAGGCTTGTCTGATGGATTTAATAGCCTGCAACATGATTTGGATGTGAAGTCTAGCTGCTTGTGAGCTACAGAAACTCGGTCACGTGTACTTTCACTCCTGCGTGGCAAAAGCATGGAATTCTTTGAGGGCTTTTCTGTGCAGGAGGATAGTGCAGAATCATAGCTCAAAGATTTAACAAGTGGTGAACCAACACCACTTGATTCAACCACTTGAGAGCTTACAGATTGTCTGTTAGCCTCCAGAAGGGAATTCATTCTTCTTACAGACTGTCTAACTGGAGTACGTTGAAACTTCAGAGGTTGTTTAGTTTTGCTTGCAGAATTTGGATCATTTAATGAAAGCTGGTTGAACCACTGTATGTGGTCAGAAACCTTTCCACGGTCAGAAACAGTCACTGTTTTAGTTAAAATTTTATCTGAATTTTCAGCTTTCAAGTGTTGGTTGCCTATTTCATTTTGTGATTTAGGCAACTGTGAAGTAGGAAGCTGTCCTGCCAAAGTAAATTTAGCAGTACCTTCTTCCAAATTACAGCACTTTACCATACAGTTTTCAGCTGTTTGTGACTGTATTAATTCTGCTACCTCTTTTCTTCCAGAGAAATCTAATTTGTGTAAGTCATCTTTTGCTGAACTGCTCTCGACAGTCAGCTTGTCTTCCTTGGCCAGCACTTGAGGCAAAGGAAGTTCTTTTCCCTTTTTTATATCTGGTTTTGGGACCTGAAGTTCAATCTCAACAGAAGTTTTGAAGTTTCTTTTCTCCAAAACTTCACTTTCCTCTTTTTCTGATTGCTGTTTATCAGCAGCAGAGGATTGGATGAATTGGTGCAACAACTCTCTGGATTGTACATTTGCTAGATTTTCCGAAACTTTTTCCACTAACAATTCTTTCACTGGACTGAGCCCTGTGGGACATGGAGTTTCATTTAATATTTCACTTGCTACAACTGAGAGAGATGGTTTTTTATCACCTATCAAATTGTGAAGAATACTCCCAGATGCAGAGAAGGCTTGCTTAACTTTCATTAATGTTTCTGTAGTTGAGTTACTTTCATCTTCACAAAGCTTCAAGTTGTTGTCTTCTTTGCTTACAGTTGCAGATTTGAATTCATCTGGAACAACTGGTGGCTTTCCAAATATCAAAACAGATTCTGAAGAGCTGACTCCCATTTCAGAGCGTCCTGGCAGAATTTGCTCATTCTTGCTGATCACCTGAGAATCTGCAACAGCAGGACTATTCCATGACATTCGGTGAACCCCTTTATTGTGACATTTTGGAGTTAGCAAGTTTTCTTCTGACTTGCTAACATTCCTTGAACCTTAAAATAAATGCCACAGTGTTTAAGAATAATTTATTGTTATTTTAATTATTATAGACAAAATTATTACTAAAAATAATTATCAAAGAAGCACTGAATTTAAAGATGTCATTATACTCTTAAATTTCAGAAATGTGAAAAAGGTTATAATACTAATTGAAATCATGCATTTCCTCTCACTTAACTAACAAAAGAGAACTACTAAAATACACTAGAAACACAACAAACTTGTTCTAAACCAATTCTTTTTCCCCAGAAGCTACTAACATATAAGAGACTTTTGACTTAGCTAGAAGCATACTTTTAATCCAATTGCTTTTATACTTTTATCCATAAAGTTGGCTTTTGCAAAGTTAAAAAAAAGTAGCAGTTTTCCCCATTTAATATATTTGGTTAGGTAATTACCTTTCTTAGGGAATTTTTCATTGACATATGGGCTGAAGAGTACATCTCTTTTTGCACATTCAGTTCTGTTTTCCAAACCTTGCTGACTTGCAAGACGCCTTCCAATATTTTCTGATCTGTTGCCAACTGCACATCCTGATACAATATTCTTGAACAAACAAAAAGTGTTAATTGCTTTTATATAAACGAGTAACTTGGAATCTCATTTAAAGAGGAACCTTCAGGAAAAGGCTATGCAAATCAGGAGCCTTTTCTTTGCCATACTCCGTCTTGCCTTGATTCTCTGTCGACCTATGTAGGATACAGACTCCCTGCAGTAAGGTAGACTTAATCCCACTCTGAACAGAGTGACTCTGCACAGGCTGTCCCATCACAGTGTGGTGGGTCAATCCCAACAGGCAGGCAAGCTCCCATTCAGCCGCATGCTCGCTTTCCCCATTCCCCAACAGGATGAGGGAGAGAATTGGCAAGGTAAAAAGGAAAAGGGACACACACCAAAGATTAAAAAGCCCAAACCCAGACATGGTGTAAAGGTCATCACTTAGTACAAGCAGACCAATCCTCAACAAGCCACTGAGCAGTGGCTACTTTTCCTAAATTGTCCCCATCCCAGTTTTACTGATGAGTTTAACATTACATGGCATGGAATTGCTCCTTGGTCAATTCAGGTCAGCTCCCCTCTCCCTCAGCCTCTTCCCCCATACCAGCCAAATACATTAATTGCTGATCAATTCTTGCTATGAAAATCAACCTCAGGCTTCTAGTACTTGACAGCAAGCAGGTTAAGTTAACACTGGAATCCCTCCATTACAAAGTATGTCCTTCCTGCTACTGAAAAGCAGTGCCCAACACTTTGTATTGAAATCTGCATTCTAGCAAGAGGACTGGGAACTTACCGCTTCTCTATTGCTTTTCCCCAAACCAAATTTCAAGCGTAAAGACCTACGAACCATTTCTTTTCGGCTTATCTTTGGAGAAAAGCAACCTGTCTTCCCTGATTCAGCCCTGGAAGGACAGAAGGGAAGAAAGAACATAAACTCTTTAGGAGGGCAATGAAAACATCCTGACACTTATTTAGGGTTATTTCCTCCAGTTTTACTTATTTTATTTCCTTCTTGTCAACATTTTTTAATAGGCACAGGAAGCTACTACACCAGATCTTATTTTATTTTGAGCTTCATTTTGCAACATCAGAAGATCTGGTGATTTTAAAATTACTATAAAAATTACAACCAAACCCAATAATTTTAGAGACAGATAGAGATCATTAGTCAAGGGGTCTAGACGCATCATTTCAATTTATCTTTAGGTTCTGAGAGTTAATTACCTGTATAATTTTTTGCCTGCAAGTCTTTTACTTCTTCTATTTCCTGTACTAGACAGATGATTTTCACCCGTGGTTGAAGGAGATAGTGAGGTTTGTGATGATTCAAGACATACACAAGGACTTGCTTCAAACTGAACTACAGGGACACAATTATATGTATATGATAGTCACATTTTCTCAGATAAATAATTAAGAGTTAACACAATAAAGAACAGATTTTTAAACAGCACAAGATTTTTTCGCTTTTTTTGTGGAGTGCTGGCTTGAAATTACTTTGACTTCCACTTTATAATTAAACAAAGCTGTTTCTGGTAGTATCCTTAGAAGTGGCTGGAACACAATTAATTACATGCTATAGATATCACTACCTCAAATAAGTTTCCACACTACTATCATCAGATCAGTTTCTCAAATTTAAGAGCTCAATAAGAAAAATAAGACACAGTCTCAGTATTTGCAGTGTGCTTTTTTTACATGCCTAGCTGGAACAGCTTAAGCAACAGTGAAGAGTTGCTTTTTTTTTTTTACTACTGGACATTTTAAGTAACACATGCATCACCGCTATCTATATAAAATGTCATTGCTTTGGTTTGCTTATCCACAGAAATGAGAATTTCATGGAAAACATGAAATGATTTAATAAAAAAAGCAGTAAGTTTTATATCACTCATTCGAGGGGAAAAAAACCCCAAGCAAAGCAGCCAATCTAGAAATTTTTTCACTCCAATGTCAGTTGGCAGCACATTAAAGAACTAAATAAAACAGGATTTGCAGAACAGCCTGATGGTTGGAAGCACTCTAGTAGAATAAAGTGGTACTAAAGCATTGTCAAACAAAAGCACATTTTTCTCTAGTTTTGAGATTTAGCATCTAGAGGAAAAACAAGAGGAGATGGGACACAAGAAAGAACCTTTATTAAGGCAACAATTACACATTTCAGATAGAGCTAAGATCAGCTACTTAAGCATTTACGAGACAGAAGGCTACACCTTTCAAAAGGCTGGAAGCATATAGTCTTCGTGGATCTGTGTGCCAAGATAGAATCAGGAGTATAACCTGAGTGGTATACAGCACGTAAAAAAGATAAAAGCACATCAGGATTGCAAGTATAAAAGATTAATAGAACAGAACACAAGAAAGAATTTGGCTTTTGCTCAAACCATGTAACGAGTCAATAATTGACAAACATACACTATTTGGCAAGATGGGGAAGTATGCAAGGAACACTTCAGTAATGAGCATCGATGACTGTCTAACAATAACAAGAGGCTCTACTCTTAAATTAAAAGCCACCAACAATCACTTCAAGCAGCAAGGAAAAAGTGACAGCACTCTACCTGATGCTGGTGTCGAGTTGCTGTTAAAAATGCTACTTGGTAAAAATTCAAAGGCAAAATTATGTTTAAAAGATCGTCTCTTCTTGCTGGACAAGTCCTGAGAGCAATCCGTTGGAAGTTTACGCTTGGTACTTGGAGTAAGAACCACCGGAGTCACTGATGAGAGGACTGAAATTAGGAAAACCAAATTTGTAGTAACAACTTAAAAGCTCAAGAGTTTACTAAAGTAAACAGTTGTTTTGATTTTTTTTTAACTCTGAAAGAAATTTGTTGCAAAAGCTTAGCCAAAGTGCATGCATTTCGAACAGGCAAAGCAATCAGTATAGCTTAGGGTTTGGGGTTTTTGCAAATTTAGAGCACCAGAAAGGAAAATCCAAACCCACACATTAATAAAATATAGGTATTAGGAGGAAGTAAATGTATAGTCATCTTCCATAAGTTTTAGTGACAGTAAGTGTGAAAGAATTTTAGTTCTCCCAAATTCATTCCCAAGATGCTAAAATGCTGCAGTACTCCACTGAAGCCTTAGTGCATTAGCTAAGAAGCATAAATTTGGTTGTGTAATCCCAGACCTAAACCATATAGCCCACTACTGCAGTGATTGTAGCTGCTCCAAGAATTAGAGTAAATGCAGTATCCTCAATAAATATGTATCTATATTCAGTTTTAAACAATTTAAATGTAATCACTTATCTTTGACTAAGTTCTAATTCTTCAGTTAAAAAAAAACTTTTGAATATAGTTAACAAATCCAGAAGATACTGCATGGGCTTTACTCAGTACAAATGCACGAATACCTACCGCTTCTGTCTTGCTGAGGTGTAGTGGAGGGTGTTCTGTTAGATTTAAATTTATTCAATGCTCCACTAACAATATCTGAAATGCAAGACACACCGAGCAATCAAATTTAAACATGAAGTTTGTCTTGCTCTATTTTCAACTCAAGTTTAACTTGAGGTTTTTTTCCCAGGGAGAAACAAAGCAAATCAGCTTAAATGGTTGTTTTATCAGAAAAGCATAGCCCACATCTTCCCATAGTTTTTATAGCTTTCACAATAGCTGAAAAAATCTGTTTTTCTTAAAATAAAAATTACCTAAAAACCAAAACCAAACAAAGAACCCAGAAAACAAATGAGCCTACACAAACCACCACACCCCCCCCCACCCCAAAATCAATAACAACTAAAAACCACTCTGCACAGACAACAGAAATTTCTTGTAGAAAAGTCTACTGGTCACTACAAATTCATATACCTTCTGATTTTCTTGTAGGCAAACCTAGAAGGTATCCACTGAAGTCTTTCTCACAGAAAGTCTCAGAGACTCTCCCTTTATAGCTGTAAACCTTTTAGAGCTTTGAAGTTAGGTCCAAACAGAAGAATGAAATTTTGGTCTTTCAAAGAAATAACACAAAACTCTTTGTGAACTATGTTATTTTCTGGGGGCTCAGTTTGGTTTTTTTAAAGGTAAAAGTAAACCCAGCCAAATATATGCATGAAACTTTACTAGTTTTCCTGCTTTTCAAAGTACAAAATGAAAATATTTTTAGTAAGTGCTATTGCAACCTACAGTTGTATTTTCATGTGTTCATAGCAAAGCTTAGCAAACTACAAGGCTGTAGTACTTCTTTTATGGTATCTGGTGGGTATTCACACAGTTTTTAAAAACATTTGAAAACAGATAAAGTATAATCTACAGCAGGAGAAAGACCTTATTGCTCATGTTTATCACATTACAATTCTGGGATGGTTTCCCTTCTTCAGAGCAGAAAAGTATTTTACACAAAAAAAACATGCCAAGGCTACACATACAATCATACAGCCTTAATTTCAACTACTGTCAGGTTTAATACTACAGGGTACATGAGCTAAACAAATATCTATGTTTTTACAGCAATACATAAAAGATCACTATTGCAGTGGATTTGAATCAGGTCAAGCATACATGTTCCACAGTATTTCCTCTAAGAGGGCAGAACTGAGAATATACCATTTGATTGTCCATATCTGGCAAAAAACCCCAGCTCAACCCTGTTGAAAACTGAAAAAAAAACTCACCCCAAAGCCCCGGATCCACGACATCAGAGCACACAGTATCCAACTATATCCAACTCCGATTTACACTTTAGAACACAAATTAGCTACTTTGTGTCTAATTCAAAACACACCTTCCATTTGTATCTCTGCTTTTTCAGGACCTGACTTATCACAGTATATATTAAAGTACTGTTCCAAAATCAGCAAAAAGAAAAAAAAAACTAGAAAAAACCCCTTAGCCTTCTGTAGCAGGATCTCAAGTTGACTCAACAAAAAGCTAGAATATTAATTCAGCTTCACAAATCCAAACAAAACCAAAATAGCTTCTTCAGTAGACAACAGACAAAAAAAAAAAAGAGTAAATAAACAATAATGTAATTACTGAAGTCTTATATAGATTTTGCAAGTCAAACTCAACATGTTTTGCAGACATCTGTTCTGCTTGTGGAAGAAGCAAGTGCTTGGGATCAGACTACCTGAAGTCTCAACTCTATTTTTTGTTTTGGAAGTTTCACAAAACATACCTACCCCCAACACTTCGGTGCCTCCTCCTCTTACATTCACTGGGAGATTCATTTTCACTGTCTTCGTGGCCCCACAGTGAGGGAGTAGATTGAAAGACATCAACACCTAACATTGCAGGAATCTTTTCCAAGATAAATTCTGGTACTTGTCCTGGAATATTTGAGAATTTTTTTAAAAATTATTTTTAAAAGTTGAAAAGAAAAGCTGTACACAGGTTGGTGCAACGAGACATGTTGATAAGCATTTATCATCTTACCAATTTCTGCTGCATGGTCAATAAGTGTTTCCACAACAGCAGCTTGCAAGCGAATTTTTTTTTCTGTACTGGCTGACATCTTTTCATTTTCATTTGAGTGCAAGAGGTTGGGAGCAAAAATCACTGCCAGATTACTGCTATCCATTCTGTTTTCATTGGCTCTTAACAAGGAAACAGAGATTTTTTAACACAAATTGTCAGGATATCGGCAGTAGAGAAAGAAAAGACCAAGTAAGACAAATGCAGGTTAAAAAAAAATAAAACCTGACTTATTCACTTGAGTGCTTACATAACAAGAGTAATGCATACATTTATCCATCCCAGGCCAGGTAATAGCACAGCTGTGTTACTGAAATCAAGAGGTTATAGACCCCCCTCAATTTTGGGGAATGCAAGGTATCAGGTTATGGTAATTCTGCTTTCCAGAGAAGAATGAGGAAAGGCATCTTGAAGAAAGTCAAGTTTCCAATTAATTAGGGTTTCATAAAGAAAACTTTGGAATTATGAAATAAAAGACTGTGACTGAATTTCGTGAATATCTGCAGATACACAAATTTAAAATCGCAAACCACTCAAAGTTACAGCACTTGCCTGGACAGACGAGTGGTTAAAGGAATTCAGAGCTTTTTATAACCATGCCCTTTACACTGACCTTAAGGACACAGTTCTCAGAAAGTTGAGGAAGTATCTCAAAGCTGCAATTGTTCTATCAGACAGCAAACATGACAGCAACACAGTTGCAGTTTTCTTCTCATTTCCAAGCTGTTGAGCTTTGAAAAAGCCTTCATGCAGATGAGGTGGAAGGATGGGTTCTGGCAACTCTCTAAAGAACTGCTTGAGAAGCCCTGCAACATCACATGGCAGTGCAGCTGAGAGGCAGCTTTCACCTTGATCCAGTTTACTCTGAAATTTTTCATAAGAAACATGATTTAAAGTCTTCAATGTATTGTCAGATTTCTAAATTGTGGCAGTAATGTTCTAGCCCATGTCACAACAAACAGTCACATCTTCCCAACTGTTAGTTTCAATCTTGTCATGTTTTACCCAACTACACTATCTACAATGAGAACAGGCAATGTTGTCAGACTATGTGTGTTAATTTACAGGTTTCCCATCTTCCCTCCACTGAGAGAACACTGATAAACAAATTTCCTCATAGTATTCAATGTGCATAACTGCTAACTCATAACATGAGTTTATTCAGTCCCAAACTATTCTCATCACCTGGAAGGCAAAATATTAAAAAGAAAAGAAGCTTGTTGGTTTCTGGACAAGATCCCCTATCACTTCTAAAGCGGGCAATGCTACCAATTTACCTACAGTATTAAAACTTGAATATGACTGAAGAGCCCAAAAATTAAAACATAGAGATGATCAAGTGAAATGCAGTTTATTAAGAAAACAAAGAGCATCTTTAGAGAATACCTTCAAAGCTTTTAAGCGAACAAGAGATCCAGACTTTCTGAAGAGTCCCTCGGTATGCACATGTTCTTCCAAATATTCACAAGTATCAACAAGAAAGCTGAGAAAAGAACAGTAACATTCTTCTTATGCGCAAAATAAAGCTTAGCTTTTTCCAGAAAAACTATTTCACCATTTTTTAAATAAAACCTAACATATAGAATAATTTCCCCCTACGACAAGAAGTATAAAGAAATACAACAAAATGAGAGCTGTGGCTCTGAATTCCTCATCTAACTTCTGTACCCCTCCTTTCCCAGCTGGAACTATTTGTATAACCCCCAGAAGCTCTAACAGGTGTGGAACAAATATTACATTTCTTCTTCTAATAAAGTTTCAATACTATAAAGAGAGCAAAATAAGCGTACCATCTAAATATACATTGTTAACTTACCTTGGAATATAACCATATTCTGGCACAAGAGATTGTGGCAAAGCATGAAAAGATTTTCCAAAGATTTTACCCTAAAATTCAAAATTCAAATAATGTCATACAAAAGTTGATACAATTATCAACTACATAAAACAAAAAAAGCACACATTCCACAAGTACAGACATAAGGGTAGTTAAGACAAAAAAACAATGTCTTTCAGATAAGACAGATAAGAGACATTGGAAGAGCACTGTCATCTCTAGATATCAAAGCTACGTTGATTCTAGTTACAGGTAACACCCTAGATGATTGTGAAAGAGTAGAAAGGTTTTCTGCAGTATGTTTTACACTTTTTATTTCACAAGAAGTTAGTTTTCTTATAGGACTCCCAAATCAGTAAGGATATTAACCAGATTGTTTTGGAATCTCACTTAAGCTTTTCAAATTGACTAAATCCTATCTTTCTTATAAATCAACAGAAGACAAATTTATTTTTAAAAACAAGTTTTTCTTCATCTCAGACACCAGACACTCAAGACTGCTGTTTTGGGAAAGATTAAACTCAACAGAATAGTCTAGAAAACTATTCTGAACCTCATATTTAGCATTTGTACTTTAAAAACTGTTATCGCTACAGCTTCATAGAAAGACACTAGAGTATGTTACATATTAGAAAATAAGAAAATCTCATCCGTTTTTACTACTGATGTTCAACTACAGCATTTTTGAAATGTTTATCGGAGGTTGTTGCACAATTGTGTCAGTTGTAAAAACACATATTTCAGTGTAACAATTTGTACTTCTATCTCTTTTTTATTTATATTTACATAACATGCCTCTACTTACAGAACAGTCCCTCTCCCAACCAGAAAAGGACTGGGACCATGCCCAACTTGTTCTTAGAAACAAATGCAAACTCTTAGTCATTCGCAGCTGAAATTCGAAGTGCTGTCCATGCTAGGGAAATAGTTAATCAGTAACTAACCCATTAGACCACAATCTAATCTGTTTTACAGAAAACAAATATAACACAGTAAGGAAAGAGAAGCAACACATCTGTCATTGTGTTTTAGGTTGCTACTAAAACTACAAAGAGAAAATTAACTCTGAGACAATGTTTTTTTTGTATGAGCAAGATTACACACTAGAGAATTTCAGTTGTTTGTAATTCAACATTTAAAAATCCTAATATGCTCTCTTCTATAGGTTTTGTTTGAAGTATCAGAAATTGTGATTTGATTTCTTAGTTAATAAATAAGAAAGCTAAAAAAATTCTGTCTGTTCCGTCACAACTGAAATAAGACATCCCTTGGCAAAACAAATTCTATTCCTTGCTCAGTAGTTGTTTAAGCATACGTTTTCTTCCTTGCATGCAATTTAAACACTACAGACAGCAATGTAGACATTTTTCATTAAGACATACAAATATTGTTCACAGTTCTTCCCTTCAAATGGAAAACGAAAAAGTTTAGAACCACATATTTGCTATTGACAAGGGAAAACTAATTCTATCTTTACTCTTGCTTTCTCCCCTTCCAAACAAACCAAACTCAAGCACATGTTTTCTCAATTTCTTTGGCTTATATTGACCAAGGATTACTGCAGCATTGTGTAATACCTGCTCAGCCTTACAAAAGGCTCAGCCTGAGGATGTTTAGTTCTGTGCCATATCAGTTGCACAGAAATCTTATTCAGGACTTGACAGTGGTCCACATTTCATAAATCAGAGTCTGCCAGAAGATCAGTGCTCTGAAATGAACTTCAGTGCTGGCATTCGTTATAATACTTCCGTTTTAAATGAGAATCTTGAGACAGAAAACACTTTTTTCCTTCATCAAATTTCAAAAATGGTATTTAAGGTAATGGAACAATTTTAATTTCTGGACCACTGGCAAATCAAGGCCAGAGCTGTCTGTGCCAAAATATTTAGTCATGCCTTATCCTAAGAAACTATGCAAATAAAGCCCTTCAAACAAAACAAGAACCTAAGAAATCATGCAAAAGACACAAAGCCTTTAGAAACAACACAGTAGCTATAAGTTTCAAGAAATAATACAATTACTAAGATTTTAATTCGGTAGTGAGTGACATTAATCACACTGAAGCACAAAAAGCTCTGGCACGGATCAGAGGCGAACGGGCGTGTTTGCGTGGCCAGCAAGCCCACGGACAAAAGAGGAACACAAAAGAGGAACACATCTCCTTCGCCATCTGCCCGGCACCATGCAAGTCCCGAACTGCCGGGGGCATCCAGCGCCCTCAGCCATTACCTTCCCGAATCACAACCCGGCTACACGACAGCCCCCGGAACACTTGCACGCGGAGGGAAAGGGGGAAAAGCAGCTCCTTTCCCCATTACTGGAGGTGATGCCTCGTTAGGGGCCGGCAGGAGCCGCTGCCATCGCGGGAACGGCACTGCTGCCGGCACTGCCCCCGGCGACAGGAGCAGCCCCCNCCGGCCCCGCCGCCCCTCAGTCTCCGCTCGGCACCATGGCGGCGCCGCTCACCGCCCGGCTCAAACCCAGCGCGCGGCCCCGCCCGCGCCCCTGATTGGGCCGTTCGCCTTTCGAAATTAGGCCCCGGCCGCCCAACGGCCACTCGGGGCTGCCCCGCCGCGCCTGCTTCCGTGCGCTGCCTCTTAGCCCAGCTCAGCCCAAGGGCCCCGCGCGCCGCCCTCAGGCATTCGCGCTGCCTACCTAAGGGCCAGGTGGGTGGAGCAGAGCGATCGCCCTCGTTCTCCGATCCACTCATCCGCCGCCATCCCACCCCACATCCCCTCCTCCTCCAATCCCTTCATTCCCCATCCTGTGTCCCCTCATCCCCCAATCCCACATCATCCCGTCCCGGATCCCCTCATTCCCAGCACGTGCCCCTCGCTCCCTGCGGTGTCGGCCCAGCGGTGGCGAGTTCGGGGATGGTGCATTTGGTTGGTTACGTGAAAAGAAGCTTCTCTTTGTCCGGAAATAAGTTTCAAATAAATACAGCAACTCGCCGCAGTTTTGTGGGTAAACGGGGCTCTTCCGCTGTACCTGATGGCCAGGGTGTCGTGTGTCGGCACAGAAAAGAGGCCGAGGTTCTCCCCGTGCGCTCCGGGCCGTGGCGTTGCTCTCGCCTGCATTCACTGGGCCCTGTGCAGTTCTGCCCGAGCTGATCCAGCACTTCCACAATTCTCTGCTGACAAAGCCACACTCCGCAGTTAAAGTGGCGTTTGAACCACTAGCACCAAGTTTGCTTGCACTTTCTAAATTCGAGCTCTCTTGCCCGTTCCGTACAGTGAACGGAGAGATTTCCTCTAGCAGGGTCATTTGGGGTTTGCACTCTGTTATTATGGGAACAACTGCTTCCTTCTCGCTTTGCTTCTTTTTTATTTTTAATTTTCTATTCCGAAGTAACTCTGCAAGTGCCAATAACACTACAATTAACCAAATACAGGCTTTCTGTGTAGAGTCAGAAAAGAGCGCTGCACCAAAAATAAGCTTCCCAGCTTTTCCTCTATAAGTTTTCTTTTACTAGTTCTAAAGTGAGTCTTATTTCACTGAGAGAAAGACAGATTACCACAAAGCTTAGACACAGAATGACAGTAAGCTCACTACAGTGCTTTGAACACTTACAGACATAAACACCAGAGAATAAAAAGAGAATAGCTAGAATTTTTCCAAATGTCATCAAAACATAAACGGAAAAAAAACCCTCCTAACAAATTATATAGAAGACTTAGCAGCAGTAATAAAAGCAAATTAGATACGAATTTTCTCAACTAAACGCCAATGATTTTGATTATGGATGTCAAAATCACATCATCGAATAAAAGTAATATTCATCTAAATGTGGTTTTAGTGTAACCTTACTGTAAGTATTATTATCTGTTCTGGCATTGAAATGGCATGAAAATACAAAAGTTCAAACCCTAAAGTATCACTAAATTTCTTTAAATATGAGACAAATAAAAGTAAAGGAATCAAGTAAATCGCTACCATAAAATTTAATTTAAACAGTCTCTATTCCAACTTAGCTTTTTGTAGTAATGATGAATTACACAAGAGGGAGCTGTGACCTGATAAATATATCAGAACTTTTCTTGTCAAGTATTTACTGTTCAGTATTTACATGAGAAAAAACACATTGTGATAGTATGTGCTGCATTTTTTTTGCTAAAAAAACGTGTTGTAGGTAATTTTTTTACCTTTTCCAGGAGATTTTTAAAGTGACAGTATTATCCAAATTTTGTCAAAACTATTTGTCAAATATTTTCATATTCTTTAGGTGACTATTTTAGCATGTTTCAATTTTATTTGCAGGTAGGGACTAGAGCAGGAAAAATTACTTTGCAAATAAGAACTATAGATTTGGAAAAGTTATAGCATCCCAACTCAAATCTATTGCACTCTTTTGAAATCAAGTTAGAGAAAATAATCAGCAATTTGGCATCTTCCCCGCATGCTCTCCCTGCTCAAAATTGTCTCAGAGTTGACATACCAAGCTTCTGGAATTTTAAATATTTCTAATTTTATGCAGCCTTGGGTGAGATCATGTCCTGAGTGAAGTAAATGATATAATTTCCTTTCGTCATCAGGAGGGCCAGGCTTACATGCATTTTGCTTGTAATACACAAATAACTGTGTACACTACAGACACTTTTTTCATTATTCATGTGTAGGTATATGTTTACATTTTCAAAGAAAAAAACCAAAATATGAGCACCTACATTTAGTGTAGTATTTTTAAAGCTACTACAGAAATGAGAGCTTTGCAAGAGAAGTCAAATGCATGCTAATAATCTCATTTCAATAACCACTCAGAGCAGTTAGTGGTCAAAACAAGCAGAAAATCAGCCAGAGGAAGCAAAACCAAGCTACTCCAAAGAGCAGGGTAACATGAGGAGTACAAAAAACAGACCTTACTCCAAAGTACGCCTCCCTGAACAAACTCAGAACTCGGTGGGAAGAAGTGTAAGTATTCCTTGTTCTGGCAGTACAAGGTCTTGTTTTGTCTTCTTCAACAGAAAAGCTGAGGGAAGGAAGACCATAAGGGCAGATTATGAAAAATAAAGACCATGTGGGGAGAAAGGCAGGCCATACCACTCAGAAGAAGCTCTGAGAAGTAGCTGCACAAGGGATGTTCATGCATTGATGTCCTCAGAGTCTGACTACTAGAACAGTTTATTCTGAACACCCTTATTTGTTCTTGTCTCCCTGGCTTTTTTTCTTAATGAGGAATTATTTACTCCAGTTCCCAGTTGTCATCTTTTCATGGTGTTCAGCCTAACATAATTGTTATCTTCATTTTCCATTTCCCACTTGCCTTGCTCTTTATCTTGTTTTCAGTAAAGAATTTTGCTCAAGACTGAAAGTGCTAAGAGGTGACCAGTCTTATGCAATGATGCCCCTACTTGCAACTGTTCTGAATTATGACAGAAGTAAAACAATCTGGATACCTGAATATCATTAACATTTAAGGTTAACTATATCCCTTACTTCTGTGACTAGCTTGATGAGAGCTATTTCCAGATGAAGAGAATTGTAAGGGAAAGTATTTAAAGTGTATTTGAAGTAAGAAAGTAAGGTTAGAGAGAATTTTCTCTGAACCATGGTTTGAGGATAGAATATTTCTATTTAACCCATGTTTTATTTGGGTTATGAATTTGTCTCAGTTTACCCTCCTGTTGTTTCAAGTTTTTTTAAGAGACTGTAGCAGAAAACTAGATACAGTATTCTTAAAACTTTAGTACTAATTGTATAAATTGTTATTTCTATATCTGAACTTGATCCATAAACAGATTTCTTGGGGACAGATTATCAAAGCTAAGTCATTCAGGTTGGAATATTCCATGCTATGAATCATCAGTATTATGTCTGAAATATTCTAAAACTTTTTTGATTTTGTGATAAGTAGTAACTAAATTTGGTTTTACATTCACTAGTGCTGTAGTCAAATATGTTTTTCCAATGAAATTTTGGAACCGCTCTCAAAGTACAGCAGTATATAGCATACCTTTCTTCCCAGGTTGGATAATCTTTTACCCCCATTCAGTTTTCCTGGAGTGCTCCATTTCTCACAGAAGACACTCACCAGTCTTTAATTTCAATTCAGGATTACAATCCTGTGGTTTTTTGCTTCCTAGAAACAGAAAGCAAAACCTGTTTTAAACCCTGGAGTGATAGATTTATTTAATAACAGTTTAAAATCAATTCTAACTTCTGTTTTGTATGTGGTTTTTGTTTTTTTGGGGTTTTTTGTTTGGTTGGGGTTTTTTTTTGTTGTTGTTTGGTTTTGTTTTTGGGCTTTGTTTGTTTGGGGTTTTTTGGTGTGTGTTGATTGGGGTTTTTTATTTTTTTTTTGAGGAGAAGTAGCTTTTATACTTGGAATTTTTATTGTAGTCTTGAAAAGAGTCTAGTTGCTTAAAGGCCTATCTGATCTTTTTTTCCCCTACCTATAGCAGCTGGTCTTACAAGAGCTATTATCTATGAACCAGGGCTAAGGTTGTAGGTACAATAATGGCAGTTGCCCTGTCACTAGACTACAGAAATGCTTTTGTGTGTTTATGTCTCGCACAGACGTAAGTGTATTTAAGCAGAGCAGAGCAAAATGATAATTCATAGAAAGACTTGGGTTGGAAGGTGCTGCAGTCCGATGGACTGCAACTGCCGTCTTGGCGGGTTTTGTGCTGCCTTCTGCCAAAAGCCCCGGCTAGCTTACTGCGGCGCAGGTACAGCGGGCGGGTGGGTCGCCCTGAGTCTGTTGAGGGAGCTCGGTCCCTGGCGAGTAGCAAGCACACCCGATGAAGAAGGCCACGTCAGTACAGAGAGGCAGGAGACAGAGGAGTTCCAAATATCCAGTTTCACATGGGGATCACTAACAACCACTGGATGAGGGGAAAACCTCACCGGAGCACTTGGTGCAGCCGGTTTTAAGGGAGGGGGGGCGGGAGGCAGAGAAAGGGACAGGAGCCAGTAGGGAGCAAGGGAGGGAGCTGGGAGGGAGCGGGTAATAGGGGAAAGGGGAACTCAATCAATACACAAGGGAGGAGAAACAACAACAGCCAATTAGTACCAAGCAGTAACAGAACTTTCCAGAAAAATAGGGGGGACATGCAAACAAGGAGGATGGACAGCAAAATTCTGACCAATCAGCAACTTGGAAAACTTGGACTTCGAGAGAAAGGCAGGGAGTCACAGCTCAGTCTCGACGGCCAGTTCCTCTTTGAAGGAGTCCAGCTCCTCGGCAAGTGAATCAGGCAGGGTCAACACATTGATGGCCAGAGCTTCCACTGCCTGGGCTTCTGCAGGAAGGGACTTTAAAGATCCTCTAGTTCCAACCCCTTCGCCATGGTTAGGCATGCCACCCCCTGGATCAGATTGCTCAGGACCCCACACTTAATCTGGCCTCCACAACTTAATCTGGCATCCACAACTTCTCTGGGTAACCTACTCCAGTGCCTCTCCACCCTCTGAGTAGAGAATTTCTTCCTGATATCCAATCTTATCTCTTACTTTAAAGCCATTGTTATCACTATTTGCCTGTGTAAAAATTTGCTCTCCTGCTTTTTTAAGAGCTTCCTTTAAGTACTGAAAGGCTGTAAAAAGGTTTCCCAGAATCTTCTCTTCTCCAGGCTGAACAACCTCTCAGCCTGTGTTTGCAGGAGAGGTTCTCCAGCCCTCTGATCATCTCTGTGGCCCTATAAATGGACAAACACCTTAAATATGGGTTATAATACAGGGCATTTTGCTGTTCTTTAGTGCTGCACAGATAATAGTTATTGTGTTGTTTTAAATAATCACTCTAACAGGGTACTCTGAGGATAGGATTCATCTCAACAACTGGTTCCTGGAGGGAACCTTGGGTCTTCAAATGGAACATTTCCTGAACTGGACAGACTGTGTCTGTAGAGTTTTTAGTGCTTTTTTAGGGACTTCTGGTTTTGGTTTCAGAAGAGGAAGGAAAAAAGAGAGAGAGCAAAAGGGAAGAAGGATGCAGTACCATAGAGTTAATGCTGCTATCAGACAAAAAACCTTCAGATCATAATAACTTCCTCAACCCAAGTCTGAATCAAGGGTCTGTAATGGCACTCAGAAGAAAAAATAACATCTCTTTATCTCACTTCTCAGCCTACATTTCCTTTTTAAATTCTGCTTAATACAAGCTTTTTTTTCGGCACATCCCTTTCATAAACTTCCTGGTAGATAAAGGCGAAATTGATTTTTTTGCCATTGTCTGTCACATCTTGTGAATCCTAGCACTCTGGGATGATACTCATGTAATAGGAATTTTAGTTTCCTTTTCTCAACTCTATGTAAGCAGAGACTGGATTTTTTAGAGGATTTTAGAATGTTTCTGGTACTTTATTTAATTTTGGAGTAATACATAGTTAATTTGTTGAAGGGTCGGAAATTTTATATCCAAGGCAAAATTCAGGTTTTAAAAACTTCTCTGTGTCAAGAATTCCGTTTATTCGGGTAACCACTATTTCAAAATGCAATTGTATGACACCGAGTTGAGCTGTAAGGGAGGTAGATGCCAAGCTTCATGAGGTTTAAAATGGGCACGAGTTGCTGAACAATTTTAGCAGTATTTCCTATGTGGAGAAATGATTTCCCATCTACTATCATGAAATAGGTTGTGTATTTTTTTGCTTTTTGCCTTATGTCCATTATATGTGTATGTTATATGTGTACCATATTTCAAGAGATGTATCTTCCCAGTTCCCACTTCAGTTGGAAAGATATGGGAGCATCACCTATTTAGCATGAGAAATGAAGTAATGGCCGTATGATTTTGTGGTAGGTTGACCCTGGCCAGATGCCCGTTCCCACCAACAGTGCTCTATCACCCTCCACCTCAGCTGGACAGGGGTGAGAAAATACAGGGGCTAGTGTGTTGAGATAAGGATAGGGAGAGATCACTCAGAAAATAGTTGTGGGAAAAAACAGGCTTAACTATCAAAATTAATTTATTACCAAGCAAATCAGAATAGGGCAATGAGAAATAAAAACAAATCTTAAAAACACATTCCCCTCACCCTTCCCTTCTTTCCAGGCCCAGCTTGACTCGTGATTTCCTCTATCTCCTCCGGCCAAGTGGTATAGGGGATGGGGAATGGGGATTGCAGTCAGTTCATCATACATTGTCTCTGCTGCTCCTTCCTCCTCAGTGGGAACTGCTCACACCTTTCTCCCCAATGGAGAGGAGCCCTCCACAAATTTTGCCAATGTGAATCCTTTCCATGAGCTGCAGTTCTTCATGAACTGCTCCAATATGGGTCCCCCACAGGGTCACAAGTCCTGCTAGCGAACCTGCTTTAGCTTGGGCTTCTCCCTCCATGGGGCCACAGATCCTGCCAGGAGCCTGCTCCAGCATGGACTTCCACCTTCATCCGGCATCCACCAGCTTGGGCATGGGAATCCTTCATGAGCTGCAGGTATGCATCTGTTCCACCACGGACATCGGCAGCAGATGGACAGCCTGCCTCACCATGGTCTGCACATGGGCTACTGGGCAACCTCTGCTCCAGTGCCTAGAGCACCTCTTCCCCCACTTCTTCACTGACCTTGGAGTCTGTGGAGCTGTTCCCTTTACATATTCTCAATCCTGTCTCCAGCTACCTCTCTGCAGCCGCTTTTCTCCCCATCTTAAATATGTTATCCCAGAGGCATTAAACTGTTGCTGATGGACTCAGCCAGAGGCAGCTCCATCTTGGAGATGGCTGGCGTTGGTGCTGTCAGACATGGGGGATGTTTCTGGCAGCTTCTCACAAAAGCCTTCATTGTAGTCCCCCTGCTGCCAAAATCTTGCCATGAAAATCCACTAGAGGTTTCTTCTCTGAAGAGATATGTTTTTGATCCACTGAAGCAATCATGCTCAGGATGAATTACTGAGACAATACATTCATTCTGAACACCTGTGGTTTTAGAGTTTACGGCTTGATAAAACTTCCTGGGGAGGTAATAAAAGCTTCAGACTGGTATAATTCTGCATATTGAAAGGAAAATAAAATTCCTCTTATATTATTCCATATTTATAGAATACTTGAGATCAGAAGTGCTTCAAAAATGATATGTAGGGCTTAGCTCACCTGCTGAAATCCTCAGCCACTTGCAAGTACAAAGGCATTGACTTGGGCAGACTCCAAGGCAAAAGTTAGGTAAGACACTAAGCATCATGTCTTGTGTCACAAATTGGTCACAAATTTTCCAGAAGGATAAAATTCCTAATTTATTTTTTAATTAACTTATTTATGACAACACATACATTTTCACAGATTATTACAGGGTTTAGAGAAATAACTTCTATTGTCTAGTGTGACCCTGTTGTATATCACCATCCAGCAATTTATGCACTAAGGGTATCTACTGATTGTTAGACTTTTTTTTCTAATGGGAGGATTATGTGTATTTGACTCTCTTCAGCACAAAAAGGTGAACATTGCAGTCCTTGGTAAAGCCTGTAACTGCAATGAAATTATATAAATGGTGGGTTTAAACCTCTCCTCCAGCTGATAATAAAGCAAGAATCTGAAACTCCCATTTTATGGTCTATTCAGTCCTGTGGACTTACTGTGGGAAAACCTGTCAGATCATTACTGGAGCAAGGTTTAGAATAAGGAACTAATTTCTAGATTTCAGACCAGTGTGAGGTAAAATAGAAATAAAAAATGGCTCTTCTTCTGGCATATCTTATGGGCAGGTTCATATTTTAGATGCCTCAAGAATATAAAAATCAAGAAACGTGTAGTTTAGATATTCTAGTCCTGGGCGGAAGGTGAGTGGGGGTTTTAAAGTTGCTATTTTGGACTTGTGTCTGCAGTGGGATCTCAGAGGGAATGCAGCTGCCCAAGTCTTTTATGAAGCACCCAATGCTTTAGTCAGATATGCCACAGCATGTCTGAAGTAGGCACTGTACTGAAGCATTTATAAGTTTAACTCCAGGCCCAAGACTTGATGTTTTCTCTTTTGACTTTTGATCTCTCCTTTTAAATCAGTGTGGGAAGGAGAGATGGTAAAGCAAGCAGTCTATGGGAAATTAAAATGAGAACAAAAGTCTGTCCAAATTATGCAACAAGAATCATTATGCTATAAAATTGCTCTTCAAATGTGGCTGTCATTGAGAGATATTAAGATTTCAGCAGTTATTTTCTTGATGAAGACTTAATTTCTTGCATAAAAAGGTTTTTAAGCTTAAAGCAATGCCTACACAATTAGTGTCCTGTAGTTTTTGGAATGTTTGAAGAGTGCTAAAGGATTTAAATGTTACAGAAGTATTGTTCATCACTACAGATCAGTTGTATCAAAGTGCTGTCACAATAGCCTTATAATTTTAACAAATTACAAATGTAATGTATCGCTAGGTAAAATGATCATTAGATCATTTTGCAATGGAATGTGTGTAGTTTTAGGAACTCAGTACAGGCTTGAGAGTCATGCTGCTCTATCTAGGGCTAAAGTATGGTTGGGCAAAACCAAGCAGTAACTACATTTCTTCTGCCAACTCAAAAGAGAACTTTACTGGAAAACAGCAGAGAACAGAAGCCACATACTCCCTTTCTTTAACTCCCTTCTCTGTTTCTCTTATGCAATGGGATTTTCATGTGAGGCAGACATAAGCTGTTTAAATATACCAACAGGGAGAGTATTTGAAGAAATAAAATCTGTAGATAAAATTGTTGTATGGTTTCATATAATGTACAGTGAGGTACACGTCACTGGAGGGCTCTGCTGTGCATATGTAAGTGCACTCCTCGGCCTAGGAACAGCAATGTGGTGTGTGGTTTTGAGCTAATTTACTTCGAAGAGCATACACAGGGTTTCCTTCCTTAGTTTTCCTCCTAGTTGTCCTGTACTGATCAGTTACACCATTGTTCAGTAAGGGGTGGTTATGATACCCCAATGCTTGGGATGGGAAATCTGGCCCCTATATCTGTCTTCTGCTGTGTGGGCCTGGGGTCTTCTTAAACCTTCATGTGTAACAGGCTCTCTGTCTACTGAATGTTTAAAGGAATGCTAGATGATTGTTTCGTGGGTTTATTTATTATATTTCCCCAATTCTTTCTCCATTATCTTCATTTTTAGAGTTACTTTAATCTAATTTCTTTATATAGGTTCACTTGTTTTTCTTTCCTCCCGTGGAAAAGATAATTGCATATGAAGAAGAATTTTCACTGTTATTTTTGTTACTTCTTTTTTTCCCCTTCCCTTTCTTTTTACACATTTATATTACAAATGTGCCTGCTGGACTTAGCTAGCATTATAGCTTCCCTATGATAGGTGCTAAGTAAATCCAATAAGAAATAGCATTTGCTAGGAAAAGCTTGGAATCCAAACAAATGAGACAGTGGGTAGGAAGTTTGGTAGACAGGTAAAAGAGGCACAGAGCAATGATATGGCTTGTCTAGGAAGGTCAATTGCTAAGGTAAATGTAGAATCCAGGTCTCTTGGGATACAGTCCCACTAACCACTCACTGACCTACATAACCTCTTTTTTCCTAGAGCATCGGAAATTCTAACTGAGAAGAAAAAGTGATACTGTGTGACTCAGACATACACTACTCCTATATGGCCTGATCCTGTTACCTTTGTAATAAATACAAAGACCTCTAATGGCTATGGAGTCCAGCTCATTTTGGAGACCAAATTGGCAAAGAGAGTATATCTTCAAATAAGCTCATACAGCCAATGCACCACGTATATTTTCACAGGTAGGGACTGGTTAGTAAATATGGAATAAAACCTGACATCAATTTACAATGGCAACTGTTTTTAGAGACCATAATATAACTTCTTTACCGCCCATTTTTGGATCTGAATTTGTCTCCTGACAAACTTTTAGATAAAACCAGACAAAACCATGCACTATTATGGTGGCAGTGGCATGATCACATTTATTACTCCCATTTTCATTACAGTTACTTTTACACAAAGCACCAACATCTCTCTATCATAAGGGATATATGTAATAGTCGTTTTGAAACAGTTTTGTTACTTACAGAGTCACAATTCTGAAAATGCTTACGCATATAGATACCTTTCTATTATTTGTGGGTCGATCCTTATCTATTTTACAGAGGTGGCATGTTTCCAGTGCAGAGAAGCTCAGGTCAGCTTTCTGGGTATGACTGTGTGAACTGGATCCCTGCACTGCAGGCACGTCTGGTGTGGTCACTTGTGTCCCAGGCCCGGGGGACACGTTTCTTCACTCGGGGGCAGCACTGCAGGCCCAGAGCTCTGCAGCCTCCCTTGCTGACACACGTGTGTGGCATCACTGTGTGAGCCTGCAGGCTTTGGAAACTGTCTGCACTTCCCAGCTAAGTCTTGTTCAGTAATCTTTTCTTTATTACATCTCATAATATACTATTCTAGCTTTATTGCCTAGGTATTATGTTATGTATGTTTTAACTGTGTTATCTTTCCTCCTTAGATAAATGGTAACCAAATGTTTTAGTGTAACATAATCCGCAATTTCCTCAAAATAAACTTGAAATTTCATATATGAAAACTATTTCTTTTAAAATATTAGAATTGTCTGCAGATCTGTTATTTTCAATTATTTCAGAAAACGGAAAATGGCTAAATACATTGAGAATAAGAAGGGAACAACTCAGGAGAAAAAGAACAGAAACGCTTCATGAGACAGCTAATGAAACATGCAAATAGAACCTACTGCTCTATACTTCAATTTCTTCTATTCTTTGTGATTTCTGGAATTTTGCACTGTTTTTAATCATGACAGTTCCAAATATCTCAGATTTTCAAATTACCATGCTGGACTTTTTCCACATCTTTACTAGGAAAATTAGTTTTACTTATGTATATATAGCTATTTTTATATATGTTATTTTAAAATTATGTTATTTTTAGCTACTTACTTTCCCTCTAAAAATACATGAAAGATCAGGACTCATCTAGGAAATAGAGGAATTTTTTTTTCTCTCGTGACTACTGATCCATTTAGATTCTTACTGCATTGGAAACAATTACCTGCCTTCCACTTGAAGGCATTCATGCTGATGTCAAGATGTGTCAAGATCTTTTGCTGTGCCACCTCCAGTGAAAGGCTGTCAAGGTGAAAACACTGTATGTCATCCTAGCTTCCCACGCTACATCCAATTTTAATTTACTCTTAAGTTGCCACAGTATCTTGTGAGTTCTGTATTCTATCAAGTAAATGTTCATAATCCATATTTCCTTCAAAAATAAATAATTAATAGTAAAAAAGGAATAATTAAATACTGCACTTTTCAGACTGTGGTATTTGTTTTTGGCAGAAAGAAATTCAAAAATGAGAGTGAGACATTTCCAATGGAAACAGGCTATGAATTGCACATGCTCTCAGAAGATATTTTGCCAGGAATAGGAGACTGGCACCCACCAGCTCCAGTGTCACAGCTGTAGAAGTGCTGTAGGAATTTTTCTTTTACCAGTCAGATACTTATTTAAATACCCTACATTGTGTAATACTCAAACAAGCAAAACTTCCCCTGCTCATGTTTGTGGCTCAGCCCCAGTCAGCAACAAAGTACCACACAGCCACTCACTCACTTCCCCTTCCCCCCACTGATGGGATGGGGAGGAGAATCGGGAAATAAAAGAAAATAGAATTCATGGGTTGACATAAGAACAGTTTGATATATGAAACAAAGGAATAAAAATAATAATAATAATAATAAAAAATGAGAGGGAGTGGGGGTGATAAAACACAAGAAAGACAAGTGCTGACAATACAATTTCTCAGCACGTGTTGACCAATGCCCAGCCCATTCCTGAACCACAATTAGCCCCTTTCCAGGTAACTCCCCCCAGTTTATATATTAGGCATAGCTTTTTATGGTATGGAATATCTCTTTGGCCAGTTTGGTCGGCTGTCCCAGCTATGCTCCCTCCCAGCTTTTGTGTGTCTCCTCACTGGCAGAGGATGAGACTCTGAAAAGTCCAGAATCCAGAATATGTTGAATTGGAAGTGACCTGCAGGGATCATCGAGTCCAGTTCTGCACAGCACCATCCCCAGGGGTCGCACCACGTACCTGAGAGCAATGTCTAAAAGCTTCTTGAGCTCTGTCAGGCTGGTGCTGTGACCACTTCCCTGGGGAGCCTGTTCCAGTGCCCAGCCACCCTCTGGGTGAAGAACCTCTTCCTAATACCCAACATAAACCTCCCCTGACTCAACTTCATGCTATTCCCTCAGGTCCTGTCACTGGTTATGACAGAGAAGAGATCACTGCCTGCTGCTCCTCTTCCCCTCGTGAGGAAGTTGTAAACTGTGATGAGGTCCCCTCTCAGGGCTCCTCTCCAGGTTGTACAAGCCAACTGGCCCCAGCCATATGGCTGCCCCTCAAGGCCCTTCGCCATCTTTGTTGACCTCCCTTGGATGCTCTGTAACAGCTTAATTTCTTTCTTATATTGCAGTGACCAAATCTGCACATAGGACTCAAGGTGAGGCTGCACCAGTGCAGAGTAGAGTTGGAGTCCCTGACCTAGGGTAAGTACAACTGAGCAACAACCTAAGTATCAATGTTTTATTAACGTTATTCTCCTACTGAATCCAAAACACAGCACACATCAGCTACTGAGAAGAAAATGAGCTCTACCCCAGCTGAAAACAGGACAAGAGGAAGCTAAGTTGCCAGCATATTACTGCATAAGCATACTGTTTCTTCTGTTTGGTTTCAATCATTCATAAATATACAAATACTCCAGACAGAACTAGAATATACAGAATTGAAAAAATCCCAGCAACGTTAAAATGCAAAGAAATTATTGTTTTAGTAGTGTGTATATCCATTTATTTATGGCTTTATGAGAAATTCTCCTGTAGTGTCAGACATACTTAACTCTATCCATTGACTCTGCACCTACAAAGATCAGACAATTCCTATGTTGATTATCTTAGCTGCAGAAAAACCACTACCCCTGAAGCTGACTTCCTGCTTGAGAAACCACAAGCTAATTGCAAAACAAAAGGTATGCTTGGAGAGGTCCTCAACTTTCAGCAGTTCGTGTATTACAGCATATCTGATGCAGAACAACTTGTAAAAGTTTAGCATGTTCTTTGTCAAAGACAGTCTGGTTGATGTATGCTGTTAGTACTGCTGGGTAAGATGACAGAGCATGAAGGAAAACAAGCTGCATCCCTTCCTGTCTAAATGTTCAGTTTCAGGTCCTCCAAAGAGCAGGCATTTGGGTAAAGAGTAGGCAGCTGTTTTTTTGTTCTTTTTTTTTTTTCAGTCAGCTGTCATCTTTACCAAGTCACTTTCCACCTGCTGGTTTTTTTAAAAAATTAAAATCCTTCCCACACTCTTCAAGTCAGTTACTGAGATTCAAACCCATGATGCCAGTATAATGTCTGTTACATGACTGACAATGAAAAGTACAACATGAAGAAAGCAACAGGTAACTTGTGGTCCTTAACAGACTGGTTTTGTGTGGTTTGGGATTTTTTAAACTAAAACATATTAACTGATACTTATTTTTTAATCGTTTTCCATTGACGGTGACTCCTAGTTTTCTACTCATTTTTCCAAGCTAAATTTTCAGTGTATTTAATGTCCAATTTAAACTCAAATTTTCCCATCATTAGAATTAATTAATGAAAATATTCTAGACTTTAAAACCTTAAAAATACATGCTCAGAAAATGACTTTGTTATGTTAGTTTCTAAAAGTATTTAAGCAATACTGTGTTCAGTACTTGTAGGTCTGTGTGACATAAGATAGAATGTCTTTAAAACCATACCTTCTAACTGTCCACATGAAAGGACTCCAAATCCAATCCCCAGGAATTTTGCATCATGCCAGGGCCATAAGGCAGTTGTGTGGTTCAGCCAAGTTGCCTCCCTCTCCTCCCCATTATGTGCTTGAAACCTGTCTGTGTGTGAAGGGCTTGAACACAGGAAGCCAAGCAGAATTATCTCCATGGCTTGCTGCTCCTGACTTCCCATCCATCTGCATTTCCTGCACCTCTGAAATAACAGTCTCATGCTGGAGGGGCATGACTTCTACATGGGGCAGGGTAGCTCTATCAGCTTTACATGGCCAGCTGAGGGACAGGTACAAAGACAAGGTGCACACAGGAGAGAAGAAAAAGAGTTACAGGGCTTCAGGTGCTGGAAATTATCTCACCGACAGTTATCACAGAATCATATAGTCGCAGAATGGCTTAGGTTGGGAGGCACCACGGGAGATCATCTAGTCCAACCTCTCCACTCAAGTACAGTCCCTTAGAGCATGTTATTCAGGACTAAATCCAGGTGGGCTTTGAATATCTTCAGTGAGGGTGATTCCACCGCTCTCTGGGCACCCTGTTCTTATGATGAGAAGGCAGAGCATTTCCAACATTTTCCATTTTCCATTTTAGGGAAGTTAGTAATTTTCAGTATGGCTCCAATTACTCTTTATCAAATCAATTAAACCTACAGTACAGTAGGTTTAATTGAGAAAGAGTAATTGGAGCCATAAAACGTACATTAAACCTACAATACAGTACAGTATTATAATAGGCAATATCTTTTTGTCCAAGTATCTTTGTATTGGCACCATTACACGTGTATTTGTGAGGGAATGAAGATGCAGTTTTATATATTTTTGAGGCAGAGGTGTTGTATATACTCTTAAAATTGCCAGTTTTGTATGTAGTCATATAATGCAAATAAAGCAACTAATGCATATTACTGTCACAGGGCAAGAGCTCTAGTTTATTAGTAGTCCTTCCTCCTTCTTTAATTAAAAAAGATTTTTAAGCCCTCCTTCCTAAGAAATAGCATCCTATTAAAGACAGCTCACACCTTGAATAGCTGCTTGTCTCTATTTTTATCTAATTACCACTGAAAATGTAAGATGAAGGTTTTCTCTGTTTTGCTGTGTATTAGTTGCATAAAAATCAGATATATCGAGACCTGTCAGATACACTTTAGTCTAGTGGATCCTTCCGATTATGCTGTACTTTATACAACAACAAGAGGAGAAACAAAATATTAAAATTACATGAGGTAAAACCACAGAGATAACAATAAAAAACAGGGAAGTGAGATACTTAATTTTAACTTGTTTTTCAGTTTGTCTAGATACTAACTCAATTGATTTCCTTAACAATTAATTTCCTCAAAAATAGGTGTTTATTCTGAACTTGCCTATGTGCCTCTTCAGTAGAATTTAATGCCAAAGTTCTTGACAGTTATAAAGTATCACATAACTATCAAGAAAACAAATTTCACTCATATCTGGAATGTGATTCACATCTCTGTTTAGTTGTGTTATTTGGTTCACAGGGGGTGTTTCTCTGCATGGAAATTTATTTTTCTTCTTTCTTGCTCCCTAATGGAAAATGAGCTCCTAGGTTTCGAGCTTGGAAAGGAATGGAGTTTCCACCCTATGACATTCCTCTGAAACCACTCTCCATTTGTGAATATCTCCTTCTCTGCTGGTAATGGAATCCTACACAGAGCCAGTCTATACTAATGGTTTTAGTTGCTTCCAGCACTGCTTGTGACTAAGTGTAAAATCTTCTCTTCTACCTCATTACCAACCCCATCCCCCCTCTGAACCACAAGTCTAACAAAAGAACCAAGTATTTTTCTTCTAAGGTCTTCTTCACAGGGGAGCTAATTATACACAAAGGCACGAATACTTCCTTTGAGAGGAAACATAAAGTCATCATGTCCGTCTGTGTGCTTAAAACTGCTGCACAAAGATGTGTACCTAAGCTAGCTGTGAGTTCCTCCCAGTACTTTTACAGCCTAAGGGCTGGAAGGGCAGAAGATGATAAACTTGTAAAAATCTGTGTACATGTTCCATTACTTTATAATGTCCCATACTGTACAATGCCACCCAGTGTTGTCGAAGAGCCCACTCAGAAACATGTTCATTTCAGGCAATGTCTGAGAAGTTTACAATATGAGAGTTGTTCTGCAAACTCTTCACCAAGATGAAAACTTACCTGTTTTTTGAGTTGGAAGTGAATCCATCTGTGTCAACACAGTGCAATCCCTGTTCCAGCCAAGAGATCCTTCTGCTGTGTGTGTCACTCCTCCCGTGCAAGAGCTTGGGGAGTTTTCAATTAGCCGAGTTCTGAAAACATAGCACTGGTGTATTGTTCCAGGGAGATGTACCACAAACTTGGCATAAGACAATATAAACAGGTATTTCTCTTTAAATATAAATGAAAAAATATCGTAATTAAGACAGTTGGTTTCCCCAAAAAACCCCAACCCGTGTCTGTTTTCAGAGAAAAAAACGAACCAACAAAATGCACCAAGTCTCTCTGACTCCTGGGTGTTCAACTCATTCCTAACTGATAACCTTCTGATGTTGTGGCAACTGATATTGATTTACCTTTCTCTCTGATATCTAGTGTTTTCTTCCAGATCAAACAGGATTTTGCTGGGTTTGCTGAATGTGGCATGGCCAACACAGTCGCAGCTTCTGGTTCCCATGTTGTTTATCCAAATGTATTCCATGCTTTCTCATCAAGGTGAAGATGAGATGAAGACATTATCTACCAAAAGGACATGATATTCACTCTATTCAGTAACTCGGACAAGTCTTGTGAAGAAAAGAGCAGTCTTTCATCTCACCAGTCACATGTCTCCTGGACCAAAATCATACAGATTTTTAAAAAACAAATGAGATTTTTCCTTTGTGTAGGCCAGGTACTTGCAAAATATCATTTCTAATCAATTCAATGAGATGCATATGGTCTCCAGTACAACCTGCATTCGAGTTATTTTTGAAAATAACTTGTTTCTTTCAGTAAAATATGAGTTGTTGGACCCTGGCAAATATTCTGAGCAGCCTTAAAACAGCAATTCAAAACAAAAATCAAAACTGAGAGAAATAAACTAGGAACTTATTCTTATATTTGTATTTCTGCACTCTTTGACATGCTTTATTAATATTTGTTTACAGATTCAAATATTCTCAAATGTTGATAATGAAAAAAAGGTACAAAATTAAAAAGTGGTAATGTCTGGAAATACCTTCCAAAACCAGCCTCAGTTAAAAAAACTTTTCCTTTCTAGCAGTTAATTGATAATGTATCTATTAATATTTGAGTTAACAGTGTCCTGCTTTATAATCATAGTCGCTCTGGATTACACACTTCCCAAGTCTAGTATTTTAATTTATTCCTCAATGACTAACACAATTAATTGTAGCTATACATTAGCCTACTTGTAACACATCAAGCTGATAGTATAGGAGGGTAAGAACTAGATCAAAACCAAACAAACTGTGGTGTGCTATATAAAACATTGTGTGCCTGATTTGATATTTTTTGTAACTGAATTTTCCAAAGAGCCTACAGTAAGGAAGAGCCTAATGGGCCCTTTAATTTGAAATGTGCCCTGCTCTTTGTGCTTTGCTTCATCCTTACTGTATTGCAATACTGGGTGACTGGATAAAGTGGTGCTGCTGCTCACTTACCAGAGAAAGCATCTCTAAAAGGAAAGATATGCATCACTAAATGAGTCCTGATTTCAGACAGCATTACTATTTGTAACAGCTTGGATTTAGGTTCAGAATGACACTGCGCATTTTTAGGCCACTTTAAATTTTCAATACTTAAAAATTTACTACATGGTATGTTCTCAGGGAAGCCATTTTTAGCATCAAGGAGAAATGCAAGAATATCTATTTAAAGATTTAATAAGGTTAAATGGAGAAGAACACTGTTTAACAACTTTAAGAAAAAAATCATCAACCTCAGTGGTAAATGGTCTAAGTTATTAAATGTAAAAATAACTCATTAAAGTAATACAATTAAGTGCCATTCTTTTGCCAGTCAATGTTTCCATTTAATTAAAACATTCTCTTATTTTCAAAGCCACATGAAGTTTCTGGTAGTTTTATTCAAATGTATTAAAATGGTTGACCCAGTGAACTCTTTTTATATGTATATATATTTTTTCAGCCTACAACAACCAGATATTACCTATATGTGCATTATATGAACAATGTTATTTTCCATTGAAAATAATAAATTCAGAGACATTTTCCTTTTGTAAACCTTTTTAAAATAGCTTTTAACTAAAGAGAAGACACCTCACAGACAAGTTTTGTGCTTTTTGAATGTTCTATTACTTTCAAAATTATTCTTCTCTCTATAGCAGTGCCTGATTACTTTTCCATATGCTACTGTCTTCTTTTTAAAAGCTCTTTCTCTAATGGCCTTTGATGTTTCCTTACAGAAATTTTTGTTCTTTTTCTCTCTTTTTCATTTTAGTTCCAACACAGACTCATGCAGTAAAGCGAACATCTATTTAAGATCTCCTCAGAGCCTAAGGATATATATTTTTCTTTGGGTTAATGCTGAGTGACATAGCTTCTTCTTTAATCAAGAATTACAAAGCTCAGAAACACTGCTGATAACATCTGAAATTTTATGTACTTATCTGTAGTAATTTCTGAAAATTGCTTCTTCCAAGTATAGTGGAAATTGTCTCTTGAATATGCAATTTTGTATCGAATGCAAGGCAACTTAGGCTCTCATTGAAAGGGCTTTTTTCTGTTACAAACATATACATTTTTCTCTTGAGGGTGAAAGTAAATATAAATAGGATACATAATCTAGACTGTTCTCATCTTAGTTTTTGACATGCTGTAGGAAAACAATATTTGGGCCTGTGCATTATCTCATGCAGTCAGCAAAAAGAGATGTGTCTAATTGGTTATGGTCCACAGCCCTGGTCTTTCATCTGAATGCCTGTGTATATAGCGGTGTGGTAATCAGAATACAGCTGATTTTTCTAGACAGTAGGCTAGAATTTAAGGCTGATTTTTAAATTGAATTTTTAAATGGTGTTACTCATATGATTTGGTGGCTAAGTTTAATCAGTGAATCATGGAAATTGCAGGGTACAGAGTTAAATTCTTAAATTTTGTGAGAGGAGAGTGAGATCAAGGAAGAGAAAGAAGTGAAACCAAAGCAATATTTCTCATAGGAGAAAATTTGTGTTAGGTGAGAAAGTCCTGGCAATTTTTTTCAATAAAATGTAGTTTTGTCTTCTCTACACAGAACTTTACTTCCTTCTCTCCCTCGGCTAATATAATTCTCAGTTGCAGAATTTATTTTAAAGATATCTAGTTTAGTTTGTCAGGTGTTACATGCCATACAAACACAAAGGTAGAGTCTATCTATTGCAGAAATGTAAATTTTCACTTGCCTTACATGATACCTATAAGAAGCATATGCAAAAATAAAGATAATTTTTACTATAATTAATTCATCTGCTAAAATGGCAAGTTTTTACCTTCTATTAGAAAGGAATGGTATCCAAAAACTACTGTTTTGGTTAAAGCATACGGTAGGTGAGTTTGGTAGAGTAATGTAACAGGAGGTGCATGAACATGAATTTTGGCATAAATCCAAGATTTCAATAAATATCTGACAGAAAACTTTTTTTCAAATGCACGTGTGCAACCTGCAGCACCATACATTGTGAGAAAAGTTCAGTTCTGACTGTTCAGGAATTCTGACTAAACAGAAACCTCTTGTACATGACTGAGAAAGAAAGTTGAAGAAGAAACCGGTATCTGGTGATGAGGTTAATGCTCTCATTTTGTCAGATTTTACAAAATCACTACCTGTCAGGCACAAAGATTTCTCAGAAGCCCATTTTAAAAGCACCTACTGGATCACAGTTTTTAGAAGCGCTTATACATGCAATGTCAAAACCAAAGCAGAGCATGTAAGGGCAGAATAAAACCACAGCTCAAAAACAATATTCCTGCCTTTTTCTTTTAATAGGATGAGAAGTGCAATGCTTACAGGGTTAGCATTTTGTGTTATAATCCTTATGATTTTCCATAATAAGAAATTACTTTTTTCTTGGGTTTAACTAGTAAACTGCAACTATTTGGGCTCAAGTTCTTCATGCTACTGTTTCCCACTAGCTAGGTATTTCTGTAAATTTCAGCTACCAAGATAGAACCATTTCTGAGAGTAAAATCAAGTGAAGATAAATCATATGGCCTGTATTAAATTACATCCTAGACTTGTGTAGACTAAAAAGATTAAATAATAGGATCGACCTATAATCAATCTTTTCAGATTATGTTAAATTCACCAAGATGATGGTGTGGATTTTTTTGCTCTGATTAAAACTTGTTTCATCTGGTAATTTTGTAATAATACAGCCACTTTTATGAAACTAGAAAGACTACAGACTTTTGTTTCCCCAGGCAATGGTCAGACCTCTAGTGTCCAACACAGACATACTCTATGAGGAATTATTCAGATCAATCATTCCTGGAGTGGATCGTGTGGTGATGCATGTCCCCCTTCTAGGTTAAGCCAAAGCATCAGCATTAGTCATTCTGTGAACTGGAGGGCTTGAATGATTTATGTTAAAAAGAAAGAAAACATGCACAAGCAAGGTCTATCAGTCATCTGGCGTCGTTCACAGTGCAGTCCCACAGTCAGGCATGAGGCAGGGGTTGTGGAATACAGCACAGGAGAAATGGATGTCCAGGCATGGCGAAGACAACAGTGCCTCAGACTGGCATTACCACTGGAGCCCTGCAGAGTGGAAATAGAACCTGTGGGTGCTTATCCTCTAAGCAAGACTCAGACAGACAATAACCAGAGCAGCGATCAAATAATCAGGCTGATCAGAGCAATGATCAAATTACACTAATTCAGCCTTCTCATTTAGTTAAGCCCTTTGCAGAGCTTGTGTCTCAGCATCATTTCAGTTTCAACCCTTAAGAGTCACCTTGAGATAAAACATTGCTCGCAGAAACATCTCTGCTTGATAGGGACAAGGCAGGTGAAAAGAAATATGGTATTTTGCTACAGCTTAAACTAGTGTTTTAGAACATAAAGGAGGATTAAACTGCCTCTTCCATACAGTTCTGAAATCTAGGTATCATTAAAGACACAGAAAAAAATAAGGCACTTATGATCTGACTTGTAGAAGAGCTGAGTTACCTCAGCAGAAGTTAGTGATAAGTATGGTTTTAAAATGAATTTCTAAATATTTGGGAAAGAAGATTATAGATATTTTACATGGGACATGCAACATTATTTGATCTAACTGCTTGCATTTTATTCTTAGCACTTTGGTTTTCCATATCACAACATAAACGGGTTTTCTTTCAACATTTACTAAAACTAATAATATCAGAAATTGTAAAATGGAAGCTAATTTCTGTATTCAGTGCAGACTGTAATAAACTGTAAATAATCAGTGAAACAGTAAACTGCAGAAAATAGCAGACTACTTGTATGACCATAGAACTATCAGACCTAATGTATGTTATAGGTTGCTAAACCTAACCTGCAATTGCAGCCTACCACATAATCTAATTATGTTCCTAAATGTTCCAAATTGATTTTAAGGATTATTGAATTGCTTGCCCACCGTAGAAAAAGCTATAACCCATTCATCTCTAGATTTTACTGATCACTTTGCCAGAAACTTCAAATGCTTAATCTGAATCATGGTAAGTTTCTATGTGTTTTTGTGCTCATGTTTTTCTTTTAGAATGAAATCTCATATATTCAGCTAAATGAACAAGAATTTTATGACAGATTGGACTAGACCAGAGAAACGCAGCACCTCCTTCTGTTAGTTTGTTTCACTCTGAAATCATCTTTCTTGAGCTTGGGTGCCTAGAGCTATGGTAGATGAGACAGCTCCTGCCCATCAAATAACACAACTGCTTTCCAACACTGCCACAGCCAGTGTCACCAGGCACACTCACCTCTCCTACAGCTGTATCACACCAGTGACTCATAAATCATTCTGTGATCAACCACTGTGTCCCCACCACAGCTGTTTCCAGTCAGTAAGCTCACAAATTAACAGAAACTCTCAGTATTAGTCCTGAAGAATTTGTCCTTTTTATATGATTCCAGTTCTTACAGTCATGCAGGTCTTCCTGGACATTGCAGCCTTCTGTGTTAGTGAGAGACTGGGTTTTGCTGTCAGCAAACTACATTATCACACTCCTGTATCTCCCAACTAAGCTTTTTAATGAAATGACAAAACAAGTATTGTTTGAAGACTGACCCTTTAAGAGCTCCAGTAATAACACCATGTAACAGCACTTTCCCTTTCAATGCAACTTTACTCCCTCACAATATTGTGCTCTCAATAATTAACGAGTGTTGAGTATCATGTCCACTGACTCTACAGTCATCCGGCAGGAGTCCTGCAGAAATAATATGTGCTTATTTAGGTACACACTGTCTATTGATGCCTACTTACCTACAGACCAAAATAAGCATTTCTGTAAATCTAGGTTTGTTTTTTAATAATAAAAAATATCTTTTTCTACTGTACTAACACTAGTTGATAATGCTGATAATGCTAAGAGGCAGAAGAATTAAAATCTTTTTTTGCTATTATTAGGGCAAAAGATTTTGTTTATGATTAAATGCTTATGATAAATGATGAAATATTTTTTGAAGTTTCATTTTGAAAATCAAGCCCAAAATAAATGTAAAAAAGTGGAAAAGACCAAATGTTTACAGTGCTACATGGAATAAATGAATAAAATCACAATTAAGTATTTTTTGTGAATCCAACTAAGAAAAATATACTTTGGCTGAAAGGAAGAAAGTATTTTGGATTGACATAAAATGGATGTACTTTATAATTGTTTCAATTTTGCAACAAAACCAAAAAAGGTAATTCACTTAACCAACCTCTGGTTTTACAGAAAGCATGACTTCTGGTGTTCCCACATGCCAACCCCATAACTTTGCAGGTTTAGTGTTCTTTTGCCACAGGTTTTCCAGGACACAAATTAATATTAAATAGTAGTGTGGCAGAGATAGCTCTGGCCTCAAAGCTCAGATGATGTCACAAGCATGAATTCTGGAGAAGGTTGGACTAATGGAGGAGTGACAGCACCAGGAAATCTCCACAGGCTCTGCCAGGAAGCAGTTAATGCAGGGACAAACTCAGTGCTACGTGCATAAACAAGCTGATAGCTCTGAGATGAAGACGTAGAAGTATGTATCAAAGCCCATATGCATAGTTTAGGTGATTTTGTTATTAATGGTCCTCAGAAAAAGCTAGGAAGAGCTTGAAAAAAAGATAAAAAACAGACAAGCAACGATGTTGACAGAATCGGACAGTGGGGGAAAAAAACAAGCCAAGGAAAATCACCCAGGAAACTACTGTTTCACATGCATATAGCAGAAACAAAAAGTTGTTTACTGAAGTGGAAAAAAAAAGTCCTATGTGTCTGTTAGCCATTGTATGCAATACAACTAAATATTTATATAAAGGCATAAAATGCCATGATGTTTTGCATAATTAATTACTGGTAAAAATACTTATTGAATAAAAAAATTCTAAAAATTTGATCATTATATAATTTAAAAATCCATTTCTAACAGACACTTTATATGTCAGAATAATCACACATACCCTAGCAACCAGGATGTTATTGAAATTCTACATATAAGTGCATGAGTCATTTTTAGATATGAAGTAAGTCTAATGATGAATGTTTAATAAATGGCAGAATTGTGAAGCTAGGAGGTATATTTTATAAATGTGCAAAGCTTGGTAAAATACATTTGCTCAGAAATTTGCTGATAAGAAAGGATAAATATTTGTGCTTTTTTTTTTTTCCAGAAGACTTTAAATAGTATTTTCTGTGTTTTCAGGTTATTTCCCATATTTTTCATCTGAAGATTTTTACACATCAACCACATTTATCTCAGGTGTAAGGATTTGTCCTAAAAACACTCATATCTCTGTTGTCCTGCCCAAGATCTGAAAAAGAGTCTTCTCTGCTTCATGTACAGCTTTGTGGGTACAAGTGTCATGTATCTAGGTGACAGAAAACATCTCTGTAGGGTATTTTATAGGCTTTCCTGATATCAGTTTCCTGATACTTCAGCTCTTTGGTATACAGAGGCATTACCCATTTTTTAAGAACATCAGTTTCCTGATACTTCAGCTCTTTGGTATACAGAGGCATTACCCATTTTTTAAGAAGAGACTGTTCTGTAGCTCGTGCACAAAATTTCCACACCGCACTGCTTCAAAGACCACGTGACACTTAAACAGAAAAAAAAAAGGTGGAAATAGCATTAAGCCCCAATGTGATTTTTTTTCCGCTGAGGGGATCTGAAGAGGTCTTGTTCCATGATAGTACTGTTGTATTTATCACAAAGTTGGACTCCAGCCCTTGGGATTCTTTCCAAAGCAGCAGTCTAAGTACAAAATAGCCTATAATAAAGTCAACAAGTACACATGATGAAAATGCAAGATTAGAGGCTGAAAGGCAAGAGCATTGATGCATTCTAGAATGACAGTTCTCACATTCCTAGCACAGGCAACATATTTGCTTCTCATTATTCCAGGCCTTAATCCTCAGTTTAACTGCACTTCTTGATACTATGTTTTGTACTAATTTGCATGCAGCATCAGGTAATGCCAGCTCAGAAAAATTGTTTAGTAATTGGCTGCTAATTGATGTTGTGTATGCCAGTCATATCTCATCAAAGCTTTTTTCCTTAATTCCGATTATGAATCAGGAACAAATTTTGATTAGTTATCTATCAGAGAGGAAAAAATATCAGAAGTTTTTGAACATTGGAAATTCCTAAAATAGTGCATGAAAGAGAAATAGCCATTTGTAAACACACTGTATGGAAGGGAGAGACCTCAAAGTAATTGGAGGAAGAAGGTGGCTCTGTCAATGTAAAACTTGTTGCTGGTTTAACATAAACTGAGTGATGGACATCTAATCCAAACTAAGCTAAAGTTTCACTCACCGTCCCTCATAATTTGCACAGGCTTTGTGGGATCACTGCTGTATTACTCCAAAGTGCAGAACACATTTTTCATGCAAAATGAGACTTCATTAGTTATGGTGAAACCAAGAATAGCTTTTTAACAGTTCAGAATCCTGATTTATAGATGTTAAACCTAAGGCGCAAATCCATAGTTTCAGTCCGTGCTGAAAGAAAAGCAGAGTTGAACAGCATCTCAGAGAAGCAGTGTGAATGAAAACCTGTCCCTTTTTCTGATATAACTGGGTGTAGGGTATGGTGTGCCCTTACAACTTTATCACAGAACCCAACCCTTGATCTGTTTATAGTAAGGTACTGAGTGAGCGAGGCCTGCATAGTTCTTTTGAACTTAAAAAATTCTACTTCAGTTACCAGCACTTGCACCACCAGAAACATCAAAATCAGACAGAATTTCTCAATGTAATTTTTATCTCAATTTAGGGGGAATAAAACCCAATTCCATCTTAGGATCCCTGTATTTTCTCAAGTCAAATAAATGATTGCTTAAGAAAAGAATCCTTAGGAAGGGTGCTTAAGAATAGAAGAAACTAGTAATTTAGATTAAATCTTTATAAGGAAAAGCTTATTTGATTTCTTTTTTCTTTTAAATGATCCAGGAAAGTTTATACAAGCTTAAATTTGGCCACACAGTTAAAAAACAAATCCCCTGTAATCTTCAGGAAGATTTCAAAAAGTTAGCTGTGAACAGCTCTGTTTTCTGGTGTTTTAGTGACTGAAGTCCTCAGATGTTTCTCTTTTGGTTAATTATACAATAATGAACAAAAGAAATGTTGCACTATTAATTGATTTTTGGGGTCTTTTGTGGGCATCAGCATGCTAAGCAGTGTTAAGACATGGACAAAGAGCTTCTTCCTCCTTGACCATACTGTTTCTAAATAGGTAAAAGGGGAAATGAGATGAGTGAGACAAAAATTTGACCGAAATTACACAACTGACTACAGCAAAAAAAGGATTTCCTGCATTCGAGCCTGATAAGCAGTGAACAAAGCAGCTTTTTACAGGTAGGATTTACAGCTGAAACTAAATATTCCATTTCTTTCAGTTGATAGAATGTGGATATTATATTGGATTAGGAGAAACAGTTTTGAGTTCTCTGGTTTTGTCTGATGTTTTCAGCCTGGTTTGCTATGGAAATGAAAATTGTGCAATCACAGTGGGTGTGTATGGGTGGCTGCACACATGTTCTGGCAGTAACTTTTGAACCTGTTGGCAAACTAGCAAATTGGACACAAAGTATTGGTCTCACAGATAAAGTAATTCAAAAGTCTTGGTCTCGAAGGTAATGTAATACTAATGTTGTGAAAATAGGGGGACATTTTCACAATATTAGTACAATGTAGTACTAATATTGTGAAAATACGGGCCAGCCTGTAGCCTAAAAGCATGAAAATTTGTGTGATAGAAATCATATTATTTTAATTTTGGTGTTAACAGAACCATGCACTTTCTTGAGTTAGGTTATAGTTTCCTGAGTATTAAGAAATTTATTAATTAAAGACCCAACAACAAAATGAAACCTCACAAAACAATGCAACATTAGGAACTGAGGCTTAAAGGAAGAAAGCCAAATACAGTATTATTCATAATAAAATAATGAACTAGAATTACTGCTCATGGATGGATGGCATCAGATTTCCAGATTTTCCTTCAGAGAGTAAAACTGATGGCAGCAGAAAGCTTCACTGCTGTACTTAAAGGAAGAAGAAGGAAACAGAGATGAAAACTGGGGTGAAGCTATGTTCATGATGAGGAATATTTATGTCAGTGATCTCAGATGTCATAATGAGGCAAGGTCTCATCAAAAATATCAGCATAGACAAGGCCGCATTGGGAATCAAGGAAGGCAATTATTTAAGTTCTAACATTAGAATATATTCAGTTTGAGCCTGTGTCTCATGCTGGAACTTACTTGCTTCTTTACAAGCACTGCTCCCTGTCCTGCTGGTGAGATACCCTGCCAAGAGTGTGTGATTGAAGCTGGAGAGAGGGTACATATGTTTCATTTCAGTACTCCTGAGCAGGTCAGAAATTTTATTTCACCTTTTAAAACAAGGGTTCCAGTAAAATTCAGTTCTCTCTGCCTCATTAATGTGAGCAGCCTTTAACCAAACCAAAGCACACAATTTCCATTGTGTCATGCACATTCATTCAGCATAAGAATAAAATGCAATGAGAGAAGCTAAGACCTTTTTACATGGGATGGGCTAGGGAACGTTTTTATTCTTGTTGCTATAGTAATGAATACAGCTAATTGTGCAATTACTGCGATTACACATTTTACAAGGGTGGTACTTTCAAACAGTAGCAGCAATACAACTGCAATGTGAGAGTGATGTAATTAAGGAAAGATGGAAGTATAAGTTAACAGAATGGTTAAGACATGTTTATTGGATTATGATGAAATATTTTAGAGAGGAAGTCTGGCTTAGTTAAGACTCTAGCATCATCTTCTTAAGTTTAAAATCGGTATTTTGCTTTTCCACAGCTTTCTTTTGTGACCTTAACCATGAAACACAATGTTGACTAACAGTTACAAGCAGTAACAAGCCATTTTAGGTGCCATGGACCAGAATCCAGAACCTAAAGGTACTCGGATTTACCACAGACTGCATTCTGAGCTGGGAGCAAATGAACATCATTAATGGTCATTCTTTCAGATAGATCATATCCTAAAACATCATCTGAGGTGCAGAAGGGGGGTCTCTGTTAAATAGAGGCACTTCCTTTAATGTGAGTTTATGGGATTTATTCTGAAGACAAATTCCCTTCAAAGGGCAAGGAATTTAAGTCTGGTTTTGTGATGTATTTAAATTCAAGGGCTCAGATACTAGGAGCCCTAATAGTGATGCTTTCACACATAGAGCATGCTCTGACACTCATGGTATCATTCTATGAGATGCCTAAGTTCAATTCCTTTCACTGTTTGTGAAATTTCAAATCTTATGTTAATGTCTTAAATGCCAGGCTATAGAGTAGGATGCTCTCACTCTCTCCCATTCAATCATTAAAGAACCTGGTGTGCACAGGGAATGCACACAAACAAGCATTAACACTGCCAACTACCAGAACATTTCCTCAGGAAGGGGAGATTTAAGCAACATATCCAAGGGAACAAATAGCCAATGGGTTTTGGTTGTTGAGGGTTTACTAGCCTGACCAGAAACGCAGCTTAGATGCCACCAGACTAAGGAAGCGGCTGTGTCAGGATACTAAGAATTTTAACTTGGATCTAAGGATTTTGAAAGACAAAATACTCTGCTGAAACAAAAAACAATCCCAGTGAACAGTTGCTCAATAGTAAAATGACCATGTTGGTAGTTCTTTAATTGCCTCAGGTTCTGTGGGATTAACTACATTAAAATTGTCAGGATATCAGGAATTACCACCATATGCCCACGGAAGATAAACAAACTGACAAAGGTTTAGCAAAGTTAAACAGCTTCAAGCACAAGATTCATTTAAGCAATTTTTCAAAGTAAAAAAATATTAAAAGAATTAGGCTTGCAAAAAGCATACTGTTCAATCACTCAAAAGGTAGCACAAGGACTTTGTATACTGGGAAGGTATTGTTGTTTTTCAAAACATATTCCATAAACCAACTGTAAAGTGCTTTCAATAATTGCTTTTTTAAATAATGTGTCCTGTGAGAGCCAAAGGACAGATGAGATACAAAGAAATAAAACAGGAAAAGGAGATATTTGCACAACAGATAAATAAAGTTTAAAAAAAAACCCAACATGTTCTGATCTATACATAAATGGCACCAAAATGAGAAAGAAAAGTTTCATGATTGAGATAAACCTGTTAAATAGCTGGAGTAATTTCCTGAATTTCCTCTTATTCCTGATGTTTCCAAAACCACTGAGATTAGAGTTCAAGGATCAGGAAAATAAGGTAAATGAAGACAGTAGTGTTGAGGGATACAAGCAACACCTGAAAAGGTGGCTGCAAAGTAACTCATACAGTATATAAGTAAATACAGGCAATTAAAATAAAACATGAAAACAAAAGGAAAAAAAACAATTAAATAACCCTTTAGTTGTCTATGGTGTAGCTAAATATGTTCTGCAATCTACACAGCTCCAAAGGAACAACTTCTATGGAAGCATGTCAAACATTAAAATCATATCTACTTCTCTGAACATCATCACCACAACAATTAGTACAGCACAATCTTGGAAATTTGCATGAAAATGAGATGGTCTAGCATGGTCTAGATGGTCTTTTGTTTAAGAATTTGAACTAATTTTCATTATCACAACCACAGACTGAGACAAAAGCACTTAAACAACTTTTTTATCTGAATACAAATACTTTGCACCATTTAAAATAGTGACTTGAGTATTGATAGAATCTGACATGTCCATCTAAGCACAATTTTTTATTGTCATTGTTCTACTAGGGAACTATGCATTAAACTTTTCATTTGTCCACAGTCTTAAATAATATTCTGTTACTGATGCTGAGAATATTGTGTGGCATGCTCTTAAAAGTGACATAAACCAATCTGCATTGTTAACATTAGTTCAGTTACTCTGACTCACTAGTCACACAGTTTACTGACAGTGTTTTTCCCTCCTCTTTGTTTTCTGAACTTTTAAAGATAGATACTATGTTTAAACGCAAATTTTAAAATGTGCTTTTATCTGACAAAGAAATAGATATTTTTTCCACCTGTGAGTCATCCTGAGCAAATATTAACAGACCTTCCTTTCAAAATTCCAAAGAAGTGATAAAATAGGACCGGTAGATAGGTAGAGAGAACACACACAAACAATCATTCTTCAGACAGAAATAAAATCTCTAATTTTCACTACTGTATTATTTTCAGGTTGTCATAAGACTTCATGTTTATACCACATGATTTAAGAAGCTTTCAGAAGTGTTTTTCCTGGTTTCAGCTGGGATAGATAAAGGTACTGTTGACTTTTTCACAGACTCAAGAGACAAAATAAAAAGCTGCGAACCAACAATTTTGAAGGACCTTCTACTTGAGGCTACAAAAAGCTTTAAATATTTTACCTAGCTGTCTTGTAGACTGGTAGACTGACAACCTTGACAATCTTAGCACTAAAAGTTCTTGGCATATCTTGCCAATTGTGCATTGTTTTCTAAGTTAGATAATCAGAGACACATATAATTAGGGACTAAGTTCCTGAACCTAACTATACTTGGGCTAGAGCTTTACAAGGACCCCTTAATATTGTCTCTAGAGGAGCTCCTAACAAATAAGGTTGTAATTTAAACAAGATTAATTTTCAGCATATGAATTTTCAGCCTCCTGTTTGGCATTTTACAGTAAGAGTACATTTAAATATGTTTGGTGAATTGGTATCTAAATACCTTCAAACTATTATTGATATGCTACAGAACATTGATATTGATATATATGCACCATTACAGTTTGTTCAGTACTGCTACAGCCACTCTCCCTGATTAAAAGTGAAGCCAAAAAAGGGTAGGGCTTCTAATCCAGAAAAGTGACAGTAATACTTGACAATATTCCTATTCTGAGCCGTTCTTTAAAACAGGAAGCAATACACATTGCTTTAAAGTTGAAAAGGTAAGGAGATATAAAACTGGGAAAAGGAAAGAATCTTAGAAGTTGAGGAAAATTTACACCATTTTAGGTCTCTGTAATTGACATTGCCCTCTACTCATTTCACATCTAGCCATAATGGACCACCAATGTCCATTTTCTCTCTGCTTACTCAGAATTTTCTTTGTTGCATTCATTTTCTTGATCCTGTTATCAACAGCATTTATTTCAAAGTGTCTATTAAATCTAGAAATCTGAGGAACAGGTTTTACATTCCCTTCCTGTAAGTATAAGTCTGATGGTATCAACAGAGGAGTGTTAAATGTTCTCCTGAAAAGGTCTGAGAACAGTTTGGCTCCCCCACCTATTCAAGGTATTTTCACCATTAGTTCATCATCACTGTAAGAACTATAGAGCCTGACCAGTGTATTGCCCTATCCTGATTATATTCTTCAGGGACAAAGAAGTTTAACACAGTACTATGGTGTGTAACAAATTTTGTAAGCAGCTTTGATAAAAAACAGGATTTTTTTTCTAACAATAAAAATATGTTCTCCAAATATATTATGAAATATCAGTTCTCTTCAACTGAAAGGGCAACAATTAAATTACTCAAGTCTACCACCTTTCCATCAGCAGTACAGGTGGAACAAAGAGCCTCTGGGTCTAGCCATAAGTATACAGACTGAGAACAAGAGAGAGCACATGAGAGAAAAATGGAGTCTTAGAGAGCTTAATCTTTCCCTTCATGCACACACATGGCTGGTAAATTTACCACTTGCAGCCCACATGAAGACTGTTTTTTTCCCTTTGAATAACAGTCAACTCACTGTGCCTGTACCACTAACAGCAGAAGAGAGCCAGCCCTTGGCAGCCACTATTACCTGTAGCCACACTTTCTTAGCCTGGTTCTTCCTTGTGATCCCCCAGAGCCATGGGCTCGATGAGTCGCTGGAATGGGTTTGAGGGAAGATGCTCCTGCTTCCCTATCCTCTCCCTTTCTTCTCCATTTGACTCACAAAATGAACATATCAGAGAAACAGAGAGAGGAGCAAGCAAAACCTGGTGAGAAGAGCAAAGAACATTTCCCTTAAAGTGATGGAACAGGAGTGTCCCTGAGTAGAGAAGAATGGGCCTTGCCTGTGCAGTGTATCGTGTCCACTCACATTTTCAGCATTCAATTCAGTGTCCGCTTCAAATCACCACAACCTTGCATTTCAGGGTGGAATCTCCTTGGACAAGGTTCCTGCCCTGCAGATGCGATCAGAAAGGGCAGAGAAACACCACTTACCACGCCCACAGCCTGTGAAACCCCCGTGACTCCATTTCTTCTCACCTCCCAGTCAGCAGGAATTGTCACTCCTACTTGTTCACACAATCCCTGCCACTGACTTTGTCGCTGAAAATAACAAGGGCAAAATTATTAATACTGACCTTGAACACTGCAGCAGCAAAATTAAATTTTATCCCCTCAGTCTGGAAACTTTGAAGCAGCTCTGCCAGAAACAAAGTACATGGAAACGATGTCTACATTTCTTTCCAACTTGAAGGAGCAGTGTAAATTTAGAAAAAAATTAAGTAAATATCACATTAAAAAGACCAAACCCCAACACTTCTGTGAGCCCAACTTTCATCCTGTTATACTTTCAGAGGGACTGTTATGTCCACAACAATTAAACTGTGAAACCAATTTTAAAATGTTTAAACAATACACTTAGGATAATTCTAGAGAGTGGTGTCTGGCCTCTTGCTGCTGACCAAGAGATATCCTGTTAAGGAAGTGGCTAATCACTATCTCCTTGGAAAATGTTTACAAAGGGAATTTGGGATGATGTTATCTACTTCCTGTTTAAGTAGCTATTTTGTTCTTTTAAATCAGATGGTGAACCAAAAAGAAGCATTCTTAGTAGTATTGTTATGCTTTTCCTTTCTGTATCTTGAGGTTTCTGGACACTTATTTCCAGAGCACCAGCTGTTTTTCACCTTATCTATCCATAATTTATACATGTGTTTTAAGAAATAAGTTTTTTTTTTTTTTACAATTCTTATCAAAATCAATTGGTAAAGTCTATGTACACATAAGCATACAAATCAACACTGATCAAACATGTTAATTCTGAAAGACCATAAAGGAAAGAAAGCTACTTTGCTATGGACTACTGCAGGGAGATAGAAGTTCTGATGACAATACTGTTGGACTCAGTTCTAATAAATAAAACTTCTGTCTTTCCCTGATGCCAGAATTAAATGTGACTTTGAGTTTATTGATACAGAATACAGATTTCTGTTTGCAATATGATTATCTTTCACTGCATATTGCCCCACTGTGTGCAACTGAAATTTAAGCAAGGTAGGCAGATGATTGTTTTCGCAGATGATCAATGTTTACTGTATTTCAGTGTTCTCCTAAAGAGAAAAATATCAAAATCTTGAATCAGTAGAAAGGCTGGGGACTGAGCCTGAAAGCCACACAAATCTGTGTGATTCTACTCAGAAGAATGTCACCAGTTAGTAACATTTTCTAACTCACCAGGCCTCTTGATATTTTTATATATTATCAAGATATGTATTCATTGCTTTTTCTACATTTTACTGGAAGAATTCATTTTAGTCCACTTTTGTTAAAAGTTTCCTTGATTAAAAGCAAGAACAAAACCTAAGCTTCAGTTATACCTAGCTGACAGTACAAGACTGTTGCAAATCAGCAACTTGCAAATTATCTGTACATACAACCAATGATAAACTTAGGCATAGTTCTTAAAGTAAATTTTAGACTCTCTGATGACTTTTAAATCTTTGAGGGAATCCAGAGTGAAAACAGAAGGAAAATATAAGTTATTAAAAATTAGAAATATCTAAATTTTACTGTGGTGGCTCACTTCATATTGCAAGATTTGTCTGAAAAGAAGGGAAGAGGAATTTGGCCATTTTGGGGGTATTTGTCTCTGCTCAGAATCCCAGTCAAGGTACTGATGAAACTGGAGTGCTACATGCACTGCCTGATGCATATATTCATCTATCAGTCACAAATTTCCTGGACTGAATGTAAAATGTCTAATTTGGGTTGCAAAATCATGCACTCATGTACATTCCTGGAATATATGAGCACTTTCACAAGCATAAATGCAATTCTTTTTATAGTATATTACTAAGCAATTGGATAAATATTCACCAACACAACTGTGTATATATATAAAAAAGATTTTATTGCTCAATGTTGTGAAGGACAAGTGGGATTTTTTTTGCCATTTAAAAAGGGGTAATGGAGGCACGAGGGAAGTGCCACATAAGTTGTAGTACTCAAAATGAGACTATGAGGACTTTTTTTAAAAAAAACTAATTAGAATTACTTAGTCCTTTGCATGATTGAAGAACAAGGTTGTTATTTAATTTTCATTACTGAATGCTCAGATTTCTGCAATTTCTGCAAGTAGAAGAATGACCAGTTAGCAACTCAGAAATACAGCAAATAAATATGTAGAAAGCTCTTTTCAGCATCATTGCTTGAAGGGCAAGGAACTCTTTAGAGCCCATAGAAGACGCATAAGCAGTTTTCAATTATCTCAGTCATCAGACAATAATTTTACTTCTCCAATCCTCATCCCCTAGTGACTACAAGCCATCTAACTTCTGTAACCAAATCAGTTGAAAAAGACAACTCCCATCAGTATGTCTCTTCATTTACCTGTACTACATATCCATACTATGGTTTAAATTGATGCAGAGGTGCTATGAAAGAAATTGCATCTTGTTTTACGGTCAAAGGCAATATCGACACCTGTACACACGAGACATGAATTTTGAAGTTGACAAGTCTGCAAAGGGCCTCTCTACATGGTAACACTGTCATAACTGTAACGGCTTAAAGACACAGTCAAGACAAGACTTTTAGGTATAGATAATGTCTTTCATTAGACCAGGTAATATAATACTTCTGAGAAGGCTATTGAGAGGGAGCCAGGTTTTTCACAGCAGTCCATAGCAGGAGTATGAGACAACACAAATAAACCAAAACGAGCAAAGACAGTAATTAGATATAATATTTTTTTAATTTTCAGGTGTTTTTTTAACCACGAGAACTGTCAAATATGCTAACAGGCTGGTCAGAGAAGCTGTGCAGTTTTCAGACCTGGAGGCTTTCAAGATCCAGCTAAATAAAGCCCTGAGCAAGCAGGCTTAGTCCCACAGCTGGCCATGCTTTGAGCAGAAGGCTGGGCCTGAGGTCCCTTCCAAACTCAGACACTGTGTGATTCTGAGATTGTCTACAGAAACCCTTGTTAAGTCTACTCAAAACCTTGTATCTTTTTAATTGTTCAGCTGATCTGATGAAAGTTATTGCCTTTACCTACAAGCTATGTCTTGCTGATAATTTCCAAGACTAAAACCCACAGACATTCCATCAAGTGGCAGCATGTTTACACCTACAAGGGTCATTACTAAGACTGGACTCATTCAATCCATCCCACAGACCTTTGGCATTTTAAGTGAACAAACTCACTCACAGTAGCCATTATGATCAGCCTTAGTGTTCACTGAGAATGGTGGGGAATCCATGGTGGGCAAATAAAAAAAAATGCTCTGGCAAAATCAAAACCCAGCAAGTCCTAGTATTCCATGCCCTACTCTAGGTTCTAGCAGTTTTTCTAAGATTTTCCTTTTCTGCTTTAATGAATTCTAGTTGTGTCTCTCTTTCACCTTGTTCAACCAAATACTGACTGCTGAATGTTAATGTTTAACTGAAGCAACCTTTACAGAAGAAATCAGTATAGAGTGGTGAGAGAATTACATAGTTAGATAAACTCAATGGGGTTATCAGACTCAAATCTTCACTAACTCTGCAACTTTCCAAAAATGGAAATGTTTGATGAATTGGTGAACTGATCAAAAGAGATGACCCAGGCTTGGAACAGACAGTAGAAGGGTTCTACTAGCTTTAACAGGAATCAACACTCAAACCAATAAATGGTTTTAAGAGTTTTAAGAGCTACAAACTTTAATTATAACAGAGAAGTACATTCAGATGATACCTTAAATAGGGCTGACAATATAGGACAGCCACACCTTCGGCATATCACAGCTCAGATGAAGTTTTTCACGTGCAATTGCTAGCAGGCTCTCACTGAAGACAATTTGTTAAATCCAAATACTGTGATTACTACCTAGTTTGCATGACATTTTGCAAAGAAGTTGACTTTTCATACAGTGACACTTCTTAGTTTTCTTTTTGCTGTCCTTCTTCCCACTTATGTTAGCAAGCTTTTCTCCTTGTCTGGAATTGCTTCCTATACTAGATTATCTGGCTTGCCTTTCTAATGTTGTCTACTGAACCTACCGTATATCAGATGCTCTATCATTGCCAAGGAACCTTCTCATTCATGATCCCACACCACAAGGACACTGGAAAGCTTTCAGAAGGAGGCTGTGCTTTTACAATGACCTATGCTAAAGAGACCTAAGTAAATGCTACTGGAGAAATGTGTGGTTTTGTTCTCTTGCCAATGTTTGGTTGTGGCAGCAGTTGAGCTAATATGAGTGGGTGGTGAAATGAATTAAATAATTAGTACTGTTTGCATGTAAAATTTTTATTTAGGTTATCTGAGTTTATTTTATTGTTTGGATTAATTTTTGTGTTCAACCCACTGTGTGGTGGTACATGCTCCACTAGCTGGCCCATTCTAATGAGGAGGTATGGACCCAGGAAAAATAGCAAATTGAATAAGCTTAAAATAGATTTGAAAGCACAGATTTAAGAAAATTATTCTTACTCCGATTCAAGGCCAAGCTATCTTTGTGGACTTGCAGTAACTTGGAGGGAAAAAGGTGTATCTTGAAGTACAACTGAACTCCGAGGATTCAGCTTGAGCTGAGGCAGTAAGTTGGTTCTTTCACTTGGTTCGAATGGTAAAATCCAATTTGTAAGTTCCTACTGTTGCAAAATCTTCCAGGAATCTGAGCACAAGAGTACAAAAATATCTAGCTAGTCGTGTCCCCTTGGGAGCAATATGGTCCATCCTAGCCATTATCATCTTGTAACTCTGTTAGCATGGCTCCTTTGGATCATAAGTTATACTTTAAAGCAATTAACTACCGATTGAAGCTCTAAGATAGAAGAAATATATTGTCTTTCCACACAGCAATCTCTGATCATCTGAGAACACAAACCAAGCATGAATCTACTTTACACTAAGAGACCATTTCATCTGAAGAATGTCACATTCAAGGATCAGTATGTCAGACTGTTGTCTGGGCATTAAGTTACAACTGAGTATTTGTATGAGATTGTGTACTTTGAGATTTACTTACGGATTACCTTCAGGCCAAAAAGCTAGAAAGTACTCTTTCTGTCAAAACCTCCATTTATTTGTGTATGTATGTGAACTTCTCAAGGAAAATGTGTAAAAGAAAAGGCTGGGATGTACTTCTTTTAAGTACAATTCAGCTAAGGAGATTGGCTTAACAACACAACTTCCACAGAGCACGACGTGTGATCTTGGATATGTATTATTGTATTTGTGTTTCTTAAATCGCAGTGACCTTCAAGCTCTACGCTGGGAATGAGCTTACAACTTACTAAAAAGAATGTCACCTACTGAATGTGATTGCCAGGGATCTGTAGTTTTTCCTTTTACCTGGCATTCTTCAGCAAAGCAAAGGTCAGGTTGCCCCAGTGCCTGCTGTGATAGTGGTATTTATCACTGCCTGTGAGAAAAGCCAGTGAGCATAATTGATCACTTTGGAAACCTAAAGACAAATGTGCCCTGATTGTTGCAGAAAATTGCTTTGAATACCTGAACCTTGTCAGTTAGTCTTAAAATTAAAGAAACAGTTTATGAAATCTGTCTGAATCTTGGTGTGAGGCACATTGGCAAATAACTAAGTAATGTTTAGAAACATAAACTGAGCTCTAAAACCAGATAATGCAGCATCTCCGGCGTCCTGTACTTTTGCACTGCTCTGTTAATTGTATTTCTCAAAAAAAGACCTTTGGACTAGAGGTTACAGTATATAGGGTGAGTTTGCCCTTTGAGATTTCTTGCCTGGCCGTTTCTTCTCAGAAGTGGAAAAGTTGCCACCGTGGACTTGGAAGAGCTCTCAGAAACTCCTAATCATAATACAAGAACTATGAAAAGCACTGGGGTCCCTTTCCTTGCTCTGCAATTAAACTGGAGGGACAGTATAAGGTGCCGGATAAGCCTTTAAAATTGCAATCGTCAACGCGGGCATCCCAGTTTTGAGCCTCCACCTCAGCATGGTGAGAGAGCCGCGTGTGGCACGGGCAGAGCTGCGTGAGCGGGGCACCTCCCCGCCAGCCGGGCCTCGGCAGGCCCTGCCGCCCTCACCCCTGGGGCTGGCTGCGGACCGTGCTGACCGCTCGCCCCGCGCTGCAGCCCAGAGCGGTCTGACGAGCTCCGCGGGCGCGGCTGAGCCACGCGTGAGCCCCGGCGGCTCGGCCCGCCCTGCGGAAGGAACGGGCTCCGAGGGGAGGGGACACGACAGGAGGGCAGGACCTGCTTTGCCCTGCCCTGCCCTGCCCTGCCCTGCCCTGCCCTGCCCTGCACTGCCCTGCCTTGCCGGGCCGAGGTGGTTCTGTGGAAAAAGTTGCCGCGGCTTCAGGGCCGGGCGGTGAGAGCCGGCAGCGCGTGTGGGTACCTGGTAAAGCCGGCGGCTTCGGAGAAGAGCAGCCCCAGCTCAGTACTTCCTCCTGCCGATAAGATCTTCACCAGCGCTCGTCACGGGTGGCGACCGCCGTCGCTGCCCTACTTGAATCGGTTTCAGACTCCTCCCGAGGCGAGACGGGCGCGGGAGAGCGGCGAGGCGGGCGGGAGGGAGGAGGCGATGCGCGGGGCCGCGCCGCTCCACCCGGCCTCCTCCGCCCCGCGCAGCCCCGCTCCCCGCGCTGCTGGCACCGCCGGCCGGGCGGAGGAGCCGCGGCTGGCACCGGCATGGGGACCTTAGGCAAAAGGAGAGAAAACCAGTGAGTTTGCCGTGCTGTTTTATGCCCCCGTCGCCTCCTCCCCTTGGCGGCGGGTACCGGGGTCGGTGTCGCCGCCGCTCCTGAGAGCGTTGCGGTGCCCGCTGGGGCTCCGTGGGGCTGGGCTCTGCCCGCGGCGGGGCTGGCGGGGGCTCCGTGGGGCGCGGCGGTGGAACTGCGGGGGTCGGCCGGGGCCGTCCTCGGTGGGACAGGGAGAGGAAAGAAGCGCAGGAGGGGGTGTGCGGGGGAGGATGTTGTTTCACTCTTTGGGCTGCCGGTGTGCCGGGCAGGCGGTCAGGCGGGATGGAAGAGCCTCACGGTACGGTGCCGGCTGAGCGGGAGGGGCGGCGCGCCGCCCGCCCGGGCTCGGTTACCTGCGGCACGGCCGGGGGCACCGCGCCAGGGGCCGGGAACTGTCCGCCTCGCCGGGGAAGCGGCACCTGCTCCGGGGTCAGTGCACGGGGGACGGTCACTTATTTGTGGTGTCCTCCCCACCGCCACAAGCGTACGGTGCAAGTGCAGGGCGGGCGTCCCTCTGTTGCTCCTCAGTCCCGCTTTGGTCTCTTTGTGATGTCGGGCGACTGCTGCCAGGGGATCTGTTCTAAGGAATGGCCAGAGGTGCCACCGACTGAGCATCGCATGTCTAGTGCGGCCAAGTTGGCTACAGTATTGCTGTAAACTTTTTTTTGGGTGTGGAAACTTCAGGTTTTCTACAGTATGTTGCCCAGGCCTGAAATACCTTCGGCCTTAACGCCTACGTTGTTACTACTTGCTAGGATCCGCTGCCCTGTGTTAAAGAGTCACTGGAATAAAGCTAGGAGAGGGGCTTAGTCTTGTAAAAAGAAAACGCTGAAAGCCGATCAGGCCCTTGTTCTTTTCATATGAGAACAGGAAGTCAGTCAGGTCACAAAGCTTAGAGGGAAATTGAGAGAAAGGGGGAAGGGAACATTTGCGTAGTTACTGTCAGCCTAACTGCGGAGGAGCCCAGTGATGGTTACTGCCGCTGAAGCGTCAGGCGTGTATTTTCGTGAATTTGAAACTATGAAGGCCTGGGGTCAATGTTGGGTTGTAAACGACACCGTGATAAGTTTCGTGGCTTTCCCAGCATTCAAATGAGATGGAAAGGTAAGGGTAAAGCTGGACATTCACAGCGATGAGGTAGGGTCCATTCAGTCTTCATAAGGCATGCGTATGTTTAACTTCATGCAGGAGTGCCTATTCGGGGATGTTTGTGAATTTACTTCTACTATCTGTATGTAATACATACACTGGATGAGTTTCTATGCCTTTTCGTCCTGGGACTGTCAGCTCATTAATAGAGTCTTGCATAGTGTTCCAAGAAAAGTTGTTTGAAAGCTTCAGAGAGTAGCTTAAAGATGCTGGAGTCCCTTGTTTAGGAAGACTGTGGAGTGTCTGAAATGAACTCAAAGAATCCCTGAAATTTCAGGAGTCCCTGAAATAAACCCAGGTTTTAGTGAAACGGCAGTGGTTGCTTTTCTTCTGTGAACTGTATAGTTATACTCTTTTGCAATGGTTCCTGTTGTTTACAGGAAAATATCTTTCATCTCTTTTCATCAATACAATATTGTTCCTATTTACTACTTCATACAGAAATACGAACATGTATGCAAGCAATGGATAGCCTTTAATATTGTCCATAAACATACACATTCTTGAAATATAAGGTATTATGTGATCAAAACACAAGCCTAAAATTAGATATGTGCTTTATTTTGGTCTCATTTAAAATTATTAAATACATTTGTTTGCTCATGTATACTATTTTAAAACAACATAATAGGAAATAACAGTATAAAATAGATGGGAATTAATGTATTTGTTTTAATTGTGAAATACTCCACTGTGAGATTCTGATGATTCTTTGTTTACTTAATAGTGATATTCCAAACTAAATTAATAAAGCTAGTCTGGTGTTTCTTTTAATGTGTATAGTATTTGATTATAGTTTTTTTTTTTCTCCTTACTTTTGGTGGGCTCACAAACGTGGTCATTGCATGACAGTATTCCTGTTACATAGTTTAAGTCGTATTTATACTTGTGCTGAAATTGTAAACATGACTCTTCAAAAAGAGACAAGACTTCTGGTAATCTTGACAGATCATTCAAGGTGCTCTATAACCGTGTGCTTTGCAACTGACATTTAGCAGAAAAAAAAAAAAGTCACTCACTGAGCAGTCCCTTTGGTGTACATATTACGTGGGAGGGTTATGTCTTTCAGCACCCTAACTAGAAGGAGTTAATTGTCCTTTAAATCTCTCCTCCTTTCCCATGCCCTGTAAAATTTGCCACTCTACCTTCTTGTATTTACTTCACTGTTGTGCTTTCTTTTAGACAACCTGCTCAAGCATGCAGCACCGTCCCTAAATCAGCACTGGAGCTGCAGCAGACCAGCCACTGCCCCAGCCTCTCAAATCATACTCAGGTCATGATGGTGCCCTTGGGGCACCTAGCCAAAGGAGCCACTTTGGAAGACCTTCTTGAAACCTGCATTCAGTCTTTTGGTGAGTGTCTGGAGGATTTTGTAGTCATATTAATTTGTTTCTGTCCTGGCTGTGTTTAAATCCCTTAGTAGTGAATTACATTGATTTATTGGTGGAGTAGAAAGGTGTTAACTGAGAACTGTTTGTGCTACAGGTGACCATTTTTGCTTGATGGATGTGTTTATGTATATGTGCGTAATGTATGCCAAGAGATTACTGTGACTATTGCTTTTGCTTGAGGGGAACCAGACAAATTTCAAACATCTATACTTCTAAGAGTAGTTTTGTTTTTCTTTCAACTACCAATTTTGTTACCTTTAGCAGGTAATCATGATATTTTGCATATTGCATTAACATTCTCATAATGCATGTAAGCAACATATAAAACATATTAAACATTTTTAAATGAGAAGGGCTATTTTTAAACTAGGTGAGAGAATGCTGGATTTCCTTTTGCACTATGAGTATAGATTTAAAGTTGCTTCTCTATAAAAGAGAAAGAATCCAAACAAATCACAACTGTATTTTTTTTACCCTATCAGTTATCCATTTGTCTTTTTACAATAAGAATTGAAATATGGTTAAACGTAACCATTGCCCAAGCATGTATCCCTGGTTTCCTTTTTCGACTTTTTCATTAGTAAATGCGTTTATATTTAATATTATTAAAATATGTTATTGCTGAAGGCACTTAAAGTCATTCAGAGTAATTTGCTTATAAGTAGCACGTCTGTTTGTTAATGCTGAGTCTTTCAGTGCCATGAGCTACCTCAAAAGTACGTGTTGCAAAGTCTTAGTTTCGGGAGTAGTCCGTAGAAAATAAATGTACTTGAACACCCACTCAGCTCTAAAATAATTATCTATATAGTTAAATAGTAACACATCGTGCTGATCTACTGGTACAGTGCATAAATGCTGTGTAAACAATGACTAATCTTTCACATTTGTTTGAAACACTTTTTATTTTTTTTTACTTTAAAGCATTCTAATCAGCATGGGCAGAGAAATGCTCATCTGAGAAGAGCTGGTGAAACATGTAATTGTCAGTAATGTCTTGTTTCTTTTTTGCTTCTTTTCTCCTCCAGTTCATTATTGTGAAGACTGTGAACTGCTATAAAGCCCTAATTCCTCAACAAATCAACAAATGTTGATTGATATTTTTATAAGTTTCAGTTCAATAGGAGTGGGATAGACATCTAAAACATAAGACCTTCAGGCAGTTTTAATATTGTGACTACTTGACCAAAATTAATGTCTCCACATTTTAATGAAAAACAGTAATATAAATGTAACATTATAAAAATCTAGCAAAATTATTAAGGTGATTGTGTTAAAGTAGTGTAGGTGAAAGCCTGAATGGGAGATTATTGTTGGCTAATAATACTCTGTATAACAATATAGACATGCTTAGGTGTTGTCAGATTCCTGTGCCTTGGTTTATTAAAAGGACCAAGGTAACAAAGAAAAGCAAGTGTATCTGTGAAGTCCAGCTACAAATGCGTGCGAATCTTTCTTAAGAGTTTCATACCTCAGCTAGAAAATTTACTGTGGTCTGCTGGAGAGGGTTTTCTTGAACCTTGAAAAGCTGTACGTAGGTTGAGCTAGGTAAATTGTAGTGTATCTGCAAACATCATCAAAACTCACTAAGGGCTGCTAAAATTATGTTGTGTGCTGCGGAGGTTTAGACTCTTCATTGGGCAGCTCATAGTAGTGTCTGTATTTATAAATCTTCTCTGACATTATGCATGTTCTTATGCTATGTTGGAATTTCCATTGAGATATTTAAATAAAAACAAAACAGTTACAAGTGTAGGTAACCTGCATAATAAGATCTATTAAAGGAGGCTCTTGTAGCTATCAACAAAAGCAGTGAAAAATTAATTCACATTATTGTGCCAATAAAGGAAGATATGAGAAAAACTTTATTCTGGGATTTTGAAGACGGGTGGGGATAGGGAGAAAAATGGTGGGGAAAAAAGCATAGTTTCAGAATGATTACAAGAAATCTGAATGATTGAGCAAATTTCTTCCTATGCACAGTACTGAAGTAAATCTTCAACCCTGTATGCTAATAATTCTGTTTGGAGTGGGATTATGTCTTCAGTCTTGGATATGCTGACCTATAATGTTTTGTAAATTATTCTATAAAGTCATTATTGTGATTTGTGCAAGTTTTATGTAAATGTTCAAAGTACAGAACCTCCCAAGACATTGTACGTCTGTAGTTTACTTTCCGGAAAAAGCCCTTGATTCATTTGCTGTCTAGTCTTAAGGAGAACAAGAGGCATTAGATAGAGATGGTGATGCATCACATTTCAGAATATATACTGCATGATGTTAACATTATACTGCACTTGCTAATATTATGTATACAAATACAATTTCTCTATAATGTATGCAGCTGAGTTTATGTTCCTGGACTCAATTAAACAAGTTTGGAAAAAGCAAATAGTGTGTAAGAGAGGCTGCTGTCAACAATGGTGTGTAAGGAGAAGTTGGTAGCCTTTTGCTGTATATGCAGCGAATATCAAAAGAAGATTTGACCAAAAAGGTACTAACACATGCTTACAGCTGTGAATATCACAAGCTTAAGTAATTTATTTTACAACATGGATTAGTAGAAGAAAGTAAAAAGGAGATATGCTAAACTGAAATGAATAGTGAGATGACTAAACTTTGCTGCAGTATTGTAAATTGATTCCAAGATGTTTTGTAGAAAGACTGTCCAGAGAGCCAAGTTAATCTAAAAGCTTAGTCAGTGCAGTTAACTTAAATTCCTACTTTGGGATAATTAGTGTGTGCTCTTTCACCTCTCAAGCTTGATCTTCTTTAGCTTGGGCTGATGAATGACAGGCACATGCCTTAGCAAAAGAAACAGTGAGGCTTATATGAGGTACTCTGAAGTCATGTAGATGCTCACTACATCTGAGAGACTGGCATTAGACCAGTGTTTACTCAATAGCATGATGAGGAGATGCTAAAAGTAGAGGTTTCTTCAAGCCCCATGAAAGTTTGAATCAGGATGACTAAGATGAATCATCCTGCAAATGAGTTGCCAAAAGTAAAGGCAACAGAAAAGTGAGGATGTAAGCAAAGGCAAGAATTTAGGGAAAAAAATAACATGATAAGAGATTGAAGGTAGGAAGTGTCTTAGAAAGGAATTGTGGTCCTTTCTTAGGAGAAGATCTGTAGAGACTTGAAGCCACTCTCATCAGTTTTAAGAGAAGAGATTTGGTTGTACAGGACAGTGATGCAAAACATGTTCCACATGTCTCAGAAGACCTCAAATTATAAGTATCTACAGGATGGTGTTACTGCTATGATCTGGATTGACAAGAAGAATTGTAGAGCACAAATAAATGCATCCCATGTGGTTGCCTTAGAAGAGAAAGGGAAGAAAATAGAAAGAAAGAAGGGAGGAGAGTGCATACAGAGGAAGAGCAGGAGGTAGGGTAAAATGATTAAAAACCCCAGAAAATACCGTAGCTGCAGAAAGGTTATGTTCAACCTTTACATCAGAGATACTGATTCTGAACAAAAAGGTCTTAAAGAGATAATTAAAAGTAGATTTTCTCTTGGCAACAAGATGGCTGAAGTTGTAAGTTCAGGGAAGCAAAGAAGTTAATGTCTTGGGATATGACAGGTTCAGGAGGGAGATAATTTATTCTGGAGGAAATCTTCAGTAGTGACTGGGATTCTTGATTGGAATTTTACATAGAACAGTGACTTTAACCCTCTACTTCCATTTTTTTTTTGCATTATGTCGTACAAAAAATGCCTGGAAAAAATGTACTTTTGACAGGGATACAGTTCTCTGAAAGTCAATATGGCTTTGTCTCCTATTTTGTTGCTAGTTGTAAAGGCATTTATCCGATCAGCTTTGTTGTTCAATCCAGCACAGCAGGGTCTAGTTTGCTGGCAGTTCAGTAGAACATAGGAAGCATATGCTTAGTTGTACAGTCCTACTTTTATGTCTAGTTCTTACAGTATTCTTTGTGAGATTGCGTAAATGCATAACATACATTTAGTTCAGAAAGTGTTACTGAGCAGAGAGGAAAAATGTATTAGCAGTGTTCACTGGTTTACCTTAATTTGTTAACTTTATATCTGCTAAATGTCCATGACATTTATCACCCTAGGGTGCTACTGTGAACCTGGAGTTCTGACTATGTGTTGTGAAATCAGTTTCTAATATAGAATTAAATTTTTTTGTAACTTTCTTATGACCAAGTCTATTTTTATCTTCTAAATGTATCTTTTTAAATCTAAAGTTTAAAGGTGCTTATTTTTTAAAGCAAACATACCTCTCAAAGATTCAATTGGCTATTTTAACATGCATTCATGCTTATAAACCATGTGATGTCAGAGGGCCTATTCCTTGCCCATGTAAATGATTGTTTAAATTGTTTTTGCAAGTGTTTAAAGACTCCATTGCAATCAGGACAATGCATGTCCTCAACATAGTGTCAATTTCATATCTCCCTGTTTTTTCTGCCATAAATCTGTCTGAAGTATTACTTAGAATTACTTAACAAACAATTCCAAAAGTACACTTGAAAGCCATCATTTATTCAAATGCTTATGTCTTCCTAAAAAAAAATCTGAAGATCGTTTCAAAGCTGAGAATTCCCTAAGAGCTCAGAATGTTAATATTATGAAAGTATTTCTGTCTTTACCATTTGAGTGCAAGATCTTACTCTTTGCCTTTTACATTTGAATGCTGGAAGTATGTTTACTGTAGCATATGGATTACCTATGCTTGTCATACAATTCAGACACTTCAGTTAAAAAGAAATCAAGAAATACCATCTTCAAATGCATGTCACAGTACAGTCTCCTTGTGTTTAGTTTCTAAAGGGATGTAAGTAAAGGGCTTTAGGAAAGCAGACAAAATATTTCTGAGAATGTGTAGCATAATTCAGTGTGAAATCTCATCCAGGATAAACTCTTTGCAGTGGAGCTAGTTGTTTATACATATGATGTCAATTTTAATCCATGAATGATTTAAGGGAAGTTGAAAATTATAACTTCAAAGATTAGCAATGTTCTTAATAGAATTTATGTGAAACTAATGCAATTTGCAACTTCTAGTGGTCATAATAGTTATAGACAGCTTGGTCTAAGAGTAGATTGTGATGTAAGTAGTTCTGCAGTGTTTGATCTGTGCTAAACTAGCTTGTTGCCTCAACGTGTGATAGATAAAGTGAGTTGTTTCCAAACAAACCTTAGAAACACTGGAAACTACATTCTGACTAATCTGGATGAAAGATGCCACGGAATTGTTTTGATAGAAATAAGAAATCCCACAAAGTTGCTGGTGGCCTCTTAAGTGTAAGCTGCCTAAAACAGTACAAGTTAATAATAGTTCACATTTTCTAGGATAAAAAGTAACTACGTGATTGACTTGCCTAGTTATGTGAACTGATAGTTTTTTTATATTGCTCATGTCAATATCCTGCAAAAACATACTGAGTCTTAGGAATTCTTTGAGAGACAGCTACATATTGCATCCATTTTACAAACAACAGAACAGGCAAGTTAGAGTTCACTCTTTAGAGCTGTAGCCAGCTGTATTTTTCTGTATTTTCACCTCTAAAATACAGAAAATTTGAAAACTTTATCCAGTTTTTCCCATTTCAGCTATTTGGAAAAACCCGCTCTACCTTTAACATAAATACATTGTTCCAGTCTAGTTCAAACATACAATTAACTACTAAATTAATCACAGTTCTGTTACTGAGTTTATCCTTTTATCAAATTTACCATATAACAAATTCTAATACAGAGGTCTGGTTTAAAGGCAATAAATTCTTTCAAGGCGTATGCACACCCACAGAATGCAACTATAGCCATTTGCTTTTCTGCTGTTAAGTTTGCCTGAACGATTACTTGATTTTGTCTCATGCTGCACAAACTTGCAGGGTTCTAGCCCTTGCTCTTGAAGCCTGGGCTGAATGTTGAGGTTTCCAATCCCCCTCAAAGTTGTTAAATTTTATTCATGGTGCTGTTCTGTATGAAAATGCTGTTGATAATTGTGCGTTAAGTAATCTGAGCTCTATTTGGTCAAATACAGTGCAGAAACCTTAGTGTTGCTTGGCAACAGAAACTGTTAATGATCAATTAATGACATTGTGGGAACAGAAGAGTCATTACTGCTCTGTAGAATGCATGACATTGTGGGAACAGAAAAGTAGTTACTGCTCTGGAGAATTCTAAGCACTGTTTAGCTAACTGTTTAAGTTAATTGTGATTGTACCAAAATGAAAATGAATTCTTTTTTAACCTGATGTCTCTGAAAAAAATTTCCCAAAGAAAAAGAACTTTAGATACCTTTATATAAAGTTCTATTTGGCGAATTTTATTTCAATTTTTTCAATATAATTTCCAAAGGTAAGGAGTAAATAATAAAAAAAATTGAAGAAAACGTAAACTTTTTTCTTTATTAAGCAGTCTCCTATTTACTTATATTTACCACAGGAATATGACTGAAAATTCTATCTTCATGCCTCTAAATATAACTTCAGGAAAAATCAGTACACGTTTTATTTAGCAATGCAAAATATTCTAATTGGTCATCACCAGCCAGCTGATACCCAGACAGCCCCCAGGGAACAGCAGCCCTGACAAACTCGCAGCCTGTTTTTAAATGCTAAACGTTACATGATACGACATGAAATATCCCAGTGGTCAGTTGGGGTCAGCTGGCCTGGCTGTGTTGCCCCTGCTTTCTTGCTGGTGGGGCAGTGTGAGAAGGCATCCCCAGCTGCTGGTTTAGAAGCTAGTTTGCCATAGGCTGCAAACACCATTTCCAGAAATGTACCTAAAGGTTGAAGCAAAGAATAGGAAGCTTAGGTATGTATGTGAAACGGTAAGTCAGGAATATTAGAGCAGGACTGGAGTTGGAGCATGCAACAGCAATGAAAATTGAGGTCAGGAGCTGGGACCCAAGCGATCTGCAACTTCCTCAAGTCCTTGAGAGGCAAGCAGCTTGGTGTCTACTGCTCTGTTAGAGTTTGAACGCTTGGATGAGACAGACTTCCTGCTTCTTTGGATGTGATGACTAACTGCCCCAGGATCATCCATGCCCTTAGAGGGAAGCTTGCTGTGAAATGCTGTGGTTATGGGATGTATGAGGGTTAAGCACCAATCTGGGTTCCGTGGTCAGATGGTGATGTTGGCCTCAGAAGTTTCTGGTTGTGTTCTGGGAGCCTGTTTTGTCCTATCCATCAGTGCTTTGTGCTAGCACAGCTGTGCTGCCAAGCATTGCACTTGAATTATTCAAGAGTTGCCTGCAGCTCAAAAAATGCACATGGCTCCGGTATCATGATTTAAAGCTTTGGAAAAGGTCTTGAATACTCAAATCATGTTTTGTAGGCTTTGGAGAAAAATACTATTTGATTAAAAATTTCGCATCTAAATTTGTTAAAATCAATATTTTTAAATGTGCTGTAGAACGATGTGTGGTGTGCATTTGTGTGTGCAAACTTTTTATCTTCTTCTATGTACCTCATCTGAATTTCCAAGGCTAATGGAATGCTTTCCACCCACATTGCATTTAGTTTCTCTCAAAGTACATTTTAATTTCTGAAAATCATCCCATTTCCCTTTGACAAGAGCTTTTATCTCCTTGTTTTCATTTCAAAGAATTACCCACTTAGAGCTCTTTCTGCAAGTTGTAGCTTTCCAAAAGCTGTTTCTGAGAGAGGGTAATGGTTTTCCCTTGAGGTTTTTCTCCCCTAATGTTCCCTACCCTCACATAGAACAGTCTTATTATTCTTTCTGGATGCATATTATGCTCCCTTTTGTCTTGGATATATCTGCATTGTTTATGAGTATATGGAGGAACAGGAGTGGGCTCACCTTTCTCTATTCTGTAGGGAATTTAAAGGAGTAGGCTTGAAGAAACACCAAGTTTATGGGGTTTATTCTAAAATCTGTGTTTACTTGGCCTGCTTAGAGTGCTGTTAGTGCAGGATTGATCACAAAGTAGTGCAGTTCTTTCCTCTCAGGAAAATACTGATTTGTTCTAAGTTTAGTTTTGGAGTTTTTCTTCCTAAGATTAACTGCTTGTGTAAATAAAGTTATGTATAACTCAATAATTGCAAGCATGAATGGGCAATAAGCCCCTTAAAAAATATACAAACAAACCAAACCAAAACTTTAATGCAATTCCCTGAGTTTTTTGGTGCTGTCTACTAAACATCATGTCACTCTTGTTGCATGAGGGGAGCACCACCATCCTATAGAGAGTTAAATATAAGCTGGAGAGCGCAAGACTCCACCTGCTTTCTTCTGCAGCTAAAATTTTTAAAAAAGCATTCTACTAACTAATTACTATGTCATCTTTGTAAGGACATTCTTATTAAGTTACATTATTTCTGAAAGATATTAATCACTTAAGATGATAATCTGAAATAAAGAAAAATTCACTAAGGATGAGTACAAAGTTCTACTTACTCAGTTGTAAGAACAGTGTGGTAAAATCCTTCATCTGCAGAAAAGGATCTCACTGTGAAGAGGAACTTTAAAACTGAAAATGGTTTAATGATATTGTATCTCTGCAGAAGCTCTAAGTGTGTGCATAGAGGGATGTGTGTACTCTTATATTTTCTATTTATACAGTATACATTTGCATTTACTTGTATTAAAATGTATGTGCATATAAAGGTATTATGTAAAGGATATTAAAATTTATGTTCTAACTCTCGTGCTAAGATCTGCTCTGGTGTACTCTATTCAGGTTTGCTTCATAATGGTGCTAGCTACAAAGGGTTCAGAAAACAATGTCAAAGTTGACTGAAGAGTTGGAAAACTTGGCCTTCGAGGAATAAAAAAATGACAAATTTTGTGTTTCTTAACTCAGAAAAGAGATTAGGGAAGCAACCCTTTAACAGAAAAAATATATTGATAAGGGAAAGAAATTTTTTTTCTGTCTGCTGGAGTCTGGGCTTAAGCAGCCCAAGTTGCCTGAAATATTTGATTTGAGAGAAAGGACAATTCTCAAATTATGGAGAAGCTGAAGTGTTGGAGTAAGTCACCTACAAAAGCTGTGAAGTCCTCATGAATGTAGAATTCTAAAAACAGATTAAATTCGTTCTGAAGCATGATTTTGAGAAAGCTGATTCTGCATTGGAGCAGCAGAAGAGAATTTATTAGCTCCTAGCCCTGATATCTGCCATCAATTGAGCTTTTAGCTGTCATTTAAAAATTAGTTTCAGTTGAATCTGTTGGCTGACCCTCAATAACGGTGTCATAACTGGTAAGCAGAATGGTGGCTTCCTACGAATCTGATTCTGACCAAATGTCTTCAATTTAATGAAGGGAGTTAAATGACTAGCTGTGTTACAGGGTATCAAATTCTAACACAGAAGTTATACGCCATCAGTAAGGAGGCTACTGTGTGTTGCATAAGTTTTAAGCTAAAGGGGAACTCTGTTTCCTGTTTGTAAGGGGAATTTCCAAGGAGTATCTACAAAATACTGGTGAAATAATTTGTTTTGGTTGCTTTTAGCCATTTTAAGGCTGTTTTGCAGCAGTGCACCTCGCATGTGGGACAGAGGCATTTGAGTTATGGCTGTTTCTGTTCAGTCACTAAGTCCTACCATGTACTCCCCGCATATAGCTGCATATTTCATACGTCTGTGTGTTTCATCAAGGTCTTTGAGACCCTGAGACCTTAAGAACATAAGTTCCGTCGGTTTTCAGATCACATGTTGATTTAATAATCTTTGCAGACATTTACAGCACCATCCCCACACCATCTTCTTTAAACTACCAGAAAAAAAAAATTGCAGAAGTCTTGAAGAATTCTGTGTAGCACATCAGAATAGCAACCCACGACTTTCAGCTTTGCACTTAACTGCTGGCAGTTGCTTGATGCTTTCTTGCACTGCAAGAAACTTTTGGTGCTTTTGTTTTTGGTGCTACTTTTTGATAACCACTGGAAGACTTAAGGGAGTTTACAAGAAGTTATTCGTGTTCTTAGGAGCTTAGTCACTGATCATGTGATGTCAGTGCTCCGTGATTCACTTCTGATTCATTTCAAATTGTACTCTAGGTGATACAATTGGAACCTGCTTATGAAATAAAGGCCTCTTAGACCTAGAAAATCTAACTTTTCTTTCCTGCAAAATTCAGTTTGGTTAAGACATCCTTGGCATTCTTACTATTGCCTTGTCATTGCATTTGTGAGTGTGAGGGAAGGTCTCAGTACAGCAATCTTCTCTACTGAACATACTCTTTCTGTTAAGTGTATTTACCACAGACTTGTGGTTTATCAGGATCTGGATAAAAGCAGGTAGTTTGCTCTTAAAGCCTTACTTACTGACTCTTAGGTAATTTTTTCTCTAAAATATTCAAGGAACAAGCAATACTAAAGCTATTTCTAAATCACGGATCACGAGGAGTCACCGGGTCATGCAGTGGAGTGGCTGATGGACCTCAATTAGAATGTGTGTTCTGAGTCTCACATAAGAAATGGAACTTTTGTAATTGTAGTTCTTAGTGGCTTTGTGTTACTGCATAGATCATAAAATAGTTATCATTAACTGTCATTGTGCTTTCGCTCATGGAGTTAAGTGCTGGAGAAGTATATGTAACTCCTGCTTTCTTGTTTGTTTCAGAGTATATTTATTAAAAATCTTAGTGCAGTAAGATTTTTTTACAGGAGAAAAACATGCAACCAGTTGATTATTTGTGTTTTGCTGCAGTGAGACAAAGCTAAGGCTTATGCAGTAATTTGCAGCTTTCTTTAAGGTGGATTGACTAATGCAACACACCCATTCCACTTTATTTAGCATTCGCTCAGTGGTTTTGCTCAGTAGGCTGTGTGGTTAGAAGCAGGTATACAAACGGAAATGAAAAGGAGTTACAAAGTTTTGAGACAGACTGCTGGGGATTCAAGAGGATGCTGCAGAGGCACTCAGAGGCACGACTGCAGCACCTCTTACTGGCTCCACCATCTGCACAAAGATGCTTTACTGTAAACTTGTGTGCTGCTACAGTTCCATGCAGGCTTGCTGCTCAGTGCTCAGCTGTACTGAGAACCTTTAGATTTCTTTTTGCAGAGTGTTTGTTTTGTTTTTAAGTAATCATTAATACAGTGTTTTTCTTTGTGAAGGTGAGCCTTTTAGTTGGATGAGAGAACAGATAGCCCAAAACCTGGTATTGCTTTTATGTGTGCAAAATAATTGCATGTCATTGCAATGAAGGCTATCTCTGTTGAAAGATAATTAGGTCTGGATGTGGTGAAGCATAAATACACTTTTATTATGCAAGAAAATGCCATAAATGTGTTGACCTAATTACTAAGAGAAGGCAGAACATAGTGTTTTTCTCTGCACCTTTGTGAAATGAAAAAGCCAAAATGGAAGAGAGACCTTCTAGAAGACAAAAATTCAGTTGGGAACCTGGGGCCAAGTGATACCTGTATTATGTCATAGCAGAGGATTTTGGAATATGCATAATTAAAATGCTCACAGAAAGAGTGTGTTATTTTTTGTCTTTGTTGTCTGGAAATTATCTATATTGAGCACTTATGAGAAGCTGTATATTCTTAATAGTATGTGTGCACTTATCCATTTGGCTTCCAAGTTAAGCATATACTGAACTGCTTTCCTGATTAAACAGGAGCTACTGGATGGAGCTTCTGGCAGAGCACCAAGTTTTGTCAAAGGATGTAAATTGATACAGTCCTCTGTGTGCAAGGCCTAAAACAATTGTACTCTTCCTGAAGACACTCATGGAGTACAAATGCCAAATTCTAAAGGCCTGAATAAGTATTGATTCTTGATATCCCAGCCTTTGTCTACAAATTTCCAATGTCTCTAGCTGAATAATTTGCTGGTTTGCCCTCAGTGCTCATGCTGTAATACCTAGGCAGTATTCAGAAGGATTCTTTCAGTAAGGAATGAAATTATGTGTGAACACAAAAAAGGAACACATAAACTTTGGTTCATGCTCTAAAACTGAGAGCTTGTAGTATAAGCCAAAAGGCAGATCAAGAACTTCTTGTTTCTTGGGGTCTCTACTGCTCTCATGTATGAGGCTGTGGGACAGACAGACTTTCCCCTTGCCCGTATCACTGAACATGGATACATTTGGTATCTTCCTGTAGAAGGGCATGGAAACTCTCACCCTGTAACTAACGTGGGTTATCTTGTTTTGCAAATGGGCTAAGTTTAATGTTGCTTTTTGGTGATGTGCAATTTAAAGTGCTTTCTGCCTGCCTTCCCTAGCAGTAAATGCCATTTCATGTGCTGCAAATCTGCTGTTTCATACCCCTCTTCCATTTTGCTGTACTGTTGTGCTGCCTCTTGTTCCTGCTACTGCTTTTTGAAGTGATAACTTCATTTATCCCCGTAGAGGTTAATCTATTTAAAATAATTCAAAAAGACAAATTTTTTGTTTAAAAGTCTGTCAAATTCCAATTCAAGCTACTTAGGTCCTCTTATGACAGATTGTGGAAGAGCATCGTCAGTTAATATTTACAAACACTTTCACTACTGTTTGCTGCAGAAATGGAAACTTTTTAAAAGTGTTCTGCTATATCTCATGTCCTTGATCTTTTCGGAATGTGGAAGAAAACCTACACAAGATCCAGAAGACAGATGTAGTCTAAAGACCTCCTTCAGCTGAAATCCTTGTAATGCATAGTTCAAGTTGATGTGTAGGACATTTAGGTCCACCACAGGGAGCATGCGCAGGAGAACCTGGGTTTCCTGCATATGTGGTATCTCGTTCCATGTGCATCTACGTATGGATCCTATCCTGTGTGTATACTTTTGAACAGATGTGTGTCACCTGTACAAAAAGCCTCACAAACACTTGAGAATATTGCTGTTCTGTTTGATAGGCTTAGTCATTCCAGTGATTGACTGATATGGATCAGTAACTGAATTCTTCTGCTCTTCACTTCAATGATTTGTTTCCAAGTTTATGTTCATATGCCTAAAGCTAAGCATGTAAGTGCATTGCCGGGCTTAGATCATTATGTATAATTATCTGGATATTCTGAGTGCTTTTTTGCACACAGCTGCTTTTTTGCTTGCTTTTTTCTTATTTTTTTCTTCAGATTTTTAAGGGTCTTCCATACATGATAGTGAAATATAGTAGTTGTTATATGGCTCTCACCAGAAAAACGATGCACTTCCTAAATTAGTAAATTACTGCTGCCTTTGAAATAGCATACATGAACAGACGTGGTTAGAATTAGGATTCTGAAAAAGCCTGCTGCAAATTGTTTACGAAGGTGTAGCAAGATTTCAATATGAATAATCCTATTTGTTTTTCAGATTTAGAAGGAAATGCATGTCAAAACAACCAGCTGCTAAAAATAATTCTGGCCATGCATCAGTTTTTCATCTCCTCTGCAGACATGCTTCAGAAACTTGTTGATCTATATCCTTTGTAATCTTCACCTGCTTATGAGGTAACTTGATAGCCTGACAAGTTTGAGATGAGTAAGTAGAGGATATTTAATCTATGGATGTATTAGTATTCCACTAATTAAATTATATATTTGTTCTTTACAGTTTTTGGTTGTATGGTGTTCTTTTTTTTGGTTTAGGGTGGGAGTTTTTTGTTTGTCTGGTTTAGTTCGTTTTACACAGAGCAAAAGACGAAACTCCAGGTTTTAAGTAGGATAAATCCACCCTGTGCTGGCTGTGAAGGGAATATATCGCAGGTGTTTGGTGTACGCACCTCAGTTAGGTACTGTGAACCTGGGCCTAAGTTTCAGATGTTTGTCTCTGTCCACCATCAAATCAAAGTGCAAAGAACAAAACTGTATCATCTGGATATGAAAAGTTTCAACAAAAATTATTTGTCTCACACACAACTAAAAATTGCTGGAATTAATCATAAGCTTTTCCTTTCTATTTGTTCCCATTTTGAGGCAACTGCCTAGACTCATACACATGTGTTTCTGCCTCATTAGATTTTTTACGACATAGCTACTAGATCATATTCACAACTCCAGGCTTCCTTTGAAATTTTAAATTGTGGATTATGTTACTTGTTTTCTTAGCTTTACAGAATGTTTCCTCCTAATTAGGTGAGCACAGTACAGGAAGGAGACCTATCATGCTAAGAATCTCCATCCAATTTTGGCACAATTCGATTTAGATAATCCTTTCTTTCCTCATACTCTGTATATTTTGCAAGCTTGGTTTTTAACTCTGCATATAACTCACTGTAAAGACATTGAAAGTTAAAGACAATTTTGAATGGATCAAGTTGTCTGGGCTTTTTTATTTTGCAAAACCTTGCACATGTTCCAGTTCCACCATTTTCCATCCCTTAAATTACATGATTTTAGGTGGTTACGTGTTCTTTGTAAGTCATCTAGTTTTAGACGTTCAGAGAAGGGGCTTTTAAAAATATTTAGGAACCTTCTCAGACTTCACCAATTCTAGTGAGTCTAATGTAAGCGTGCTTAAAGGGTGGATGGCATCTCTCCTGAGCTGTGGTCGATTTAGGCTGCAGTTAATTTCAATCAGATTGTGAGTGCATCCACAAGGTATTTTCATTAAATTATGTTTTTCAGACCTGAAAATTTGTGTGTCATCTCCATCAGAAGAATCAAGACATGCATAATACGTTTTCATAATGGATTTTCCATGTCTTCAACAGACACTGGCTACAATATCAAAACATGTTTTAAAGAGCTAATAGACTAAAAATACGGGTTTTTCTTTCAGTTGTCAGAGCAAGTTGAAAACTTGTGTAGCTAGAAAGGTGAGGTTACTGTGGAGAGGCATGTTACATTTTGCTCTACCATTGTATACAACTGGTTACGTTTAAAAGAAAATAGCGTATTTTTTTAAAGCTCCAATGAAGTGTAATTAGCTGAAAAAGATTTCCTGAGAAAAGTGATTGATAAATTTGGTATTACTGTTTCAAATTATTGTGAGGTGTGCCAGTGCACAAGTTTTATTAGAAATTGTGAGGCATGTTGCAAAGAAACATGTAGAAAACAGAGTCTCTCCACTACTTAACACTACTCAATACTCTGGCAACTGCATCACTATTACTCATAGTAGTCATAGTTGCAATAAACTTTGGTAACAACCTTGGGATATACTTTGTATATATTTGTGTAAAACCCTAATCTGATATACTATTTCCCATCAGCAGGATGATTCTTATTGCTTACAGCTTGGGAAGTATCTAGCATGTTACATTTTACATCATATATGAATGAATGTGGTTTTCCTTAACAGTTTTCTACCTATCTTAATGCTTTAGAAAATAACTCTTCCATACTGTGTGTAAAGATATGCTATTTTGTGAGGTAAGTATGTTCTTGGTTGGTAGCTGTTAGTCATTAATCTGCAGTTATCCATGTGACATACATAAATATGTTTTTGCATATCTTAAATTGATGTTAAAAAGAGAAAAAGGTGTTCTTCTTCAGCTTTTCAAGGTTCACTTGAGCAGCTTTAAACAAAAAATGGCTTTAAGCAGATCTGTTTAAGTCAGGGCATGAGTTGTTGGGTCACAGTTTTGAACTGGGTCTGTATGAATTTGTATGTTAAACATCTGTGAAAATTGACAGTGGTCAGAAATTGGTAGAAGTGTGTATAATATTGTATAGGTCTATTAAAAATGAAGTGGGATTTTGCAGATATTTTTATACTAAGCAAAGCTCTTTTGCATTTGGTAGATATTTTTCCTTGGTAATTCTTCTTCATCATTTGCAATGATCCTGGAACACTTTTTTTTTATTATTATTATTATTCCTATTAAGTATAATGAAGTTTGATATCTCAGTTTGGAGAAAACAGAAGAGAGGAAAAACATTTAGCTCTAATAGATTGATGATACCTCCTTTTTACACAAAAGGTGAAATTACTAGTAACAGGAGAGTAGAATTTCTTTTAAATTGTGATGATTTTATTACCTCAGAGCAGATTATTATTGGTTATGCCAGAATGCTTTGGTATTGTGTGAGATCTGGTAACATTTTTGCTTTTAGGCAAATTCATACAAACATGCATCCATAAGAATGAGCATTTTCATTTTTCCAACAGGCACAGATTTTTACGTGTATCGTACTGGATATGGGTCTGACCAGCATTTTAGCTATTGCTGATCAGTGATTGCACAGCATCAAGGCCTTCTGTTTCTCACTCTGCCCCTGCCAGTGTAGGCTGGGCTGAGCTTGGGGCTGGCAGGGGACACAGCTGGGACAGCTGACCTGAACTGACCAAAGGAACATTCCAAGCCATACAGGGTCATACTCAGCAATAAAAACTTTGGGGGTAGTAATGCCAAAGTTGCTGGGCATCTTGTGTGAGATGGTGTTTGCCTTTGCATCATTTGCTTTTTTAAAAATTTTCACTTTTTTGTCCCCTTTAGTTATTAAACTGTCTTTATATTGGCCCACACATTTTCCTCGCTGTTGCCCTATTCTCTACTCCATTTCGCTGCAGGGGGAGAGGAGGGAGTGAACACCTGAGTGGGTACCTACTTGCTGATATTTAAATTTCAGCCTAACTGGTGTTAGAGCAAAACCTTTTCTTTTTTTTCTTTTTTTTCTTTTTTTTCTTTTTTTTCTTTTTTTTTTTTTTTTTTTTTTTTTTTTTTTTTTTTTTCTTTTTTTTTTTTTTTTTAATTTTTTTCCTGGTGTGTGTGTGTTTTAATTACTCAACAGGTATTGGATTACAGAATTCTGGATTATGTTCAAAGTGGACTCTAAACTATCCACAACTATGAAGGAATTTCAAGAACTGGTTAGAGCTAATGGTGAGGAGTTACATTGTCGTCTGATTGACACATCTCAAATGTGAGTGTCGAAGTCTCAATATAGTCAGAAAACAAATTTTGCTTTGAATTTCCTTTGTTCAAATATGATGTCACTCATAAATCATATGTTATCTATCTGTAGAAGAATATATACTTCATTACAGTTGAAATATACATTATGTAGTGGAACAGAATGCCTTTCAAGAATGGATTAGATTGAATTTATCAGCAGTGTAGACTTTGTGCTGATTCTCTGTGACAGCTAAGTTTTACTTTATTCAGGGAACTTAGAAAATTTGTAGATGCCTAACGATTTTACAAGATCACTTGAAATCAGTGAGAAAGGAGAATACCATTTGATTGGGTAACAGATGACATAAAAAAAGTGGTTTTACATTTTAGCAATAAAGGTAAATGATATAATTTGTTACATTGTCAGACTCTTGATATTTTTTAGATTATTTTGGTTATAAAATACCTGTCCTCTCAAGAATAAAACCTTGGAAAAGTAAAACTGACATATAAGTGTCAATTTGTACTTTGGAAATGTACAGGCTAGAGCAGAGCAGAATTTGGCATACATTTTGTATCTGGTTATGAAAGAGGATAGTTAGCTTTTCAAGTTGAAATAAATTGTTTTACTCTGTTGGTCAATAGCAGAGGGGGACACTTCATCGTCAGAGTCTGGTCAGGGAAATCTAAGAATTATTAAATGGAGGAACACTGGATGTGTTCAACGAAGACAAAACTACAAACAGCTATTCTGGAAATGCAGAACTGATTGCAGAAATTATATAGAATTTCATGCTGTCTCCTAAGACAGTTGTACTTAATGTGATACATCAATACAGGAAAGACTAACATTAGTTTTTTGTCATATAATCTTTAAGGCATGAAAGGAGTTTGCTGTTTAGAAATTCAAATAATTCCCTTTTTTTGCAGTAAGGCTTAAAAACAATGTTACCTCTGACTTAGGGGAAGAGGGAAATTTTGCTCTTCTGTAAATAACTCGTAAATAACTGTGTTTTAAAAGAAATTCTAGGGATTGGTCTAGAAAGCTGACTCAGCGTGTAAAGGCCAACACCAGTAAGAAACGGAAAGTCTCGCTTCTTTTTGATCACCTCGAGCCAGAGGAGCTGTCAGACCACCTCACCTATCTTGAGTTCAAGTCTTTCAGAAGAATATCAGTAAGTTATTTTTATTTATTTATTTATTTGTATTAAGCAAAGATGGGAAGGACATAGAAGGTATTGCAGAGAGGTAGTATTACAAGATTAACTTTGCCGTGCTGAGTCTGTTTCCAGACTCTGTTTTATTTTACTGGTTTTGATGGTGGCCAGTGGAATGTATTCTGAGTAAATACCCTTCTGCTGCAGCCATATGAGAGAGGGAGAATGAACTTCAGCTGTGGAATGGTTGAGGCAAGATCAGTTGGAAGGAAGTGGAGTAAACCTTCTTGCAAATCCAGGATCTTCTTCCAGAGTATCTCTTTTTGTCAGAACAAGGGATGTCATTGGGCACAGGAACAAGCAGTGTACTTTGACTCAAATCAGTAATGAGGCTACAATGGGATGAAGGAAACTTGGAATATTCTCCTAGAATGCTAATCTTCTGTGGCTGTAGTGAACAGTGCAGCAATGCTGTGTAGTGATTAATGGATTGTATTGAAGGTGTCCACTGGGCTCTCCTTGCCTTCTTTGCTTGTGCATGGCAAAATAAAGACTAGAGATTAGAAAGCACTTTAGAAAATGCCACTTCTAATGTAAAGGGTGATTAACATATTTTATCATACAAGCTTTCATGTACACAAACAATTCTTAAGGATTTATTGAATTTATTTTTTCTTTTATTTGATTTTTTTTTCTCATTAATGTTTGTAGCTCATAAGATGCAAACTTCCCTATGCACCTTGGCTTCACTTGCATTGTTATATGCTATGACATTACCTCTATTTAAAATTGATACAGTTCACACATGGGAAAGTAGATGTTAGAGACCAAAATCTAGGAGGGCTGCAAAGTCCATGGGATAATAAGAGCTAAAACAAAGTGTTTTTTTCAGGGTTTTTTTTGGTTTTTTTTTTTTTTGCTGTTGCTGTTATTTAGTTGGTTTTGCTGGGTTTTTTGTAACACTACAATTTGAAGCTGAACCCATGCAAGAAAAGGAGCTCTCACTAGATGGTGGAAAATTCCACAGTCATGTTTTAGTGTACTTTATTTTGAGCTGACAGTACGTGACTCTGTGTTTTTAAAAATCTTTAGAGCCAAAGTCATGCACAGATTGCTGCTTGTAGGCAGTAATAATATGCAAAGCTTATATAACTTAGCATTTTCAAAACCTCTGTGCATATATAAGATAATCAATGAGTTTAACAAGTATGGTTTTAGTCAGAGTGTCAGATGTGTCATGGAGTTCCAACAATTACCTACATGTATACATTTTATATGCAGGGTACCTGCATACGTTTTTGTATAAATTGAGTTTACCAAGACTTCAGATCAGAAAATAACGTGTAAGTAATAGTTAGCTATATTAATTAAACCTTTACAGAATATGTTCATGATATGCTAAGCCACAGAATCCTTTTGTCATTCTAATGTGGCATCATATACTGGGAGAAAGACAGAAAATGACCTGCTGTGGTATTTGTCACTGAAATAACTATTTAAAGATTTGGTCATTTGAAAGTCAGAAGGGAATATTTGATCCCCTGAACATACACAGCACACAGCAAAATCTTCCATGAAATACTGTCCATCTTGTAGCAAATTAAAATGCAGGGAGTGGTGTTCACAGAGTAATGACTGAAGCTATGCTGGTGCTTGGAAAGTATTTTAATTTGTAGTCATAAAGTACAGGGAGGCTGCAGTCTTTTGTAAGAATCTGGATTCTGCATTCCTGTGGAGGCTCTTAAGTTAGTCATTACAAATACAGACTCTCGCATTATTTGAGTACCAAACTTCTTTACCGAGTCTGCCACTAGCAGTCTTGTTACAGCTGGCCTCATTAATAAATTTGTGCCCCACAATTGTTTTGAAACTTTTAGGTAGCATGTTAGAGATTAATTTCTTCAGTATTAAAAAAAAAATCTGAAGGAGATGGCTGCTGAGAATAAAATATAAACGGATTCATAATTGCACTGAAACTCCTATGAAGTCCATAATTACGTAGTCAGATATTGAAAAACTATCTATCTGTATAGAGTAGTTGCTTAATTTTCAAGATGCAGCCAAACCTGGCTGGAGTTCAAAATTCAAAGGATTATTGTAACATAAGTACTATGTAATCTCAGAGACAGCTCTACTCATTACTAATATTTCTTCCATTTTTAATTTAATAAGAGGACAAATCTAGAGGTACCTGCTGTCATATCTGCTTTTGAAATTATAATAGTTCTTATTAAACAGATGAAAAAAATTATGAAGTTGCGAGAAGGTGAGAGAGGGAGAGTAAGACACAAACAACAGCCTGACAATTTATGTCCTTTGCTTAAAGATCTATGCCATTCCACATATTCCTGTGGAAAGGAATATATGTCTTATACAGCTATGAGTGTTTTGGTAAGATGTTAGTATTAGTGGTCATAGTGCAGAATGGATATAAAAATCCCGTGCAACATTTTCTGATTATTCAAATTCTTCTGTATTTTTGTTAATGGATAAATCAACAGAATGGATAAAAATTGCATCAACAAAAGCAAATTACTATTTCTCTTTAATCTTAATGGAAGAATGGCTTTAAAAAAATCTATGTATCACAGGTATTTAATGAACAATTTTACATTGCCTTAATTAAATAAGAGAATCTCACAAGCTGTATTAAAAATATTAAGGAATCTGTAGCTCTCATTCTTAATGGTCTTATCTCAGTTTCGTATTAATCTCATTGAACCTGCTTTTTGTATTAGTGTAGCTTAATTCTGAAGTGTGCCCCAGCTACATAAACTGAACCCTGAACCCTCTTAAACTATTATTGAGTTATTAGATTACAATTTATATTCAGTTTAACCTTCCATATAGAAGTCTAGACTCAATGAATCCATGAAGCCACTGAGTCTGGGAGGAAAGCCCCAGTTCTACTCATCTACTCATTTGTAAGAGCCAAGGCTCCCAAGTTTCAGGAAAAAAATGCTTTCAGTTAATTCAATTAGTCAAAGCCCCTGCTTTGAAGTTAACAAAGCTTTTACAAAACAAAGATTTCAGTCTTATGGATATTTAAGGTGTCAAATAAATCTTTTATATTTCATTTGAAAAGCAGACCTCTGCACACAGGTCATGAGGTGTATGAAAATGTATGTTAAGATTAATTTATACTTCTTTTGTTTAAGTTCTCAGATTATCAGAACTACATTGTGAATAGTTGTGTGAAAGAGAATCCAACAATGGAAAGATCAATTTCTCTTTGCAATGGTATCTCTCAGTGGGTGCAGCTAATGGTTCTCAGCAGACCAACCCCACAGCTTCGGGCTGAAGTGTTCATCAAGTTTATCCATGTTGCACAGGTCAGTTAAAATCTGACATGCTTGGTGTTTATTTTGTCTTTCTCTGATACAGCTCTTTATTTTGCTCTTCCCATGCTGCTACTGCAGGGTGAGCTGGCAGTGTTGGAACTGCTCTCCTGGTTCACACACACCACATGGGTATTTGTATGCCTGTGCTGTCTTACCAAGTGTTCAGGTATTGCAGTGTCATGGCACCAGGACTTTCTCATGTTCATTCTCAAGAAATTGTTCTCACTGAAAAACTAGACTTGCTTTTGGGTCAGCATGTGAGATTTCCAGCTGTGGCTGTGAAGCTTTCCAAAGCATGAGCCACTGTCATGCCTTTAGCTATAATTAGAAGCATTCCACCAGGAACACCTTTCTGGTTAAAAGCAGGGCTATGGTCCTATTTGTATTCTTTGCATACTAATTCAGCTGCAGTCGTAACCAAGATAACAGGCAGTGTTTCTTAGTTGTGGTAGACTGTGGGAAGAGGGGGAGGCACTAAGGAGGTACTTTGAAGACTTACTGTATCTGAAAACTTAATATTTGATTTAATGACAGTAGAATAACTCCATGTTACACCCACTAAAATCACAACTCATTACCAAAATACATGAAGTCAAATGGCACAAAGCTTGTAAGACCTCAGAGGAAGACAATAGAAGTAATTAAAATCTGGGTGTGCACATTGAACAACCTGAACCTTTAAGTTATAAATACTGATTTTTTTTTTAATTTTTTTTTTTTTTAATGTCAACACAGAAGCTCCACCAGCTGCAGAATTTCAACACATTAATGGCAGTGATAGGAGGTCTCTGTCACAGTTCCATTTCCAGGCTCAAGGAAACAAGCTCATGTGTTCCTCATGATGTAATTAAGGTTAGTATTGTTTCTGTAATTTTACAAATAAGATAACCCTTTACTTTTTTTGTCACTGCACACACTAGAAGCAATCTTACTTCATTGGATAAGATGGAAAGACAGAACAAGAATTTCTTTGGTTTTGGAGGGTTTCTATTTGTTTTTATTTTATTTCATCTCTGCCTCACCAGTTACTCCTACACTTACTGCAACCCCACCTTTCTTCAAGACTTGTATAGATTCTCTAAGGTTTCTCCTTTAATCTCAGATGTGATGAGCTGCATCTTCATTTACATGGAGTAGTACAGAATAATATTCAAACATGAAAACAGAGAATTGGATTCTAGAACATTTGAAAACAAAACTATTGTCATCCATAGCAACATTGACCATCCTGAGTCTGTGAAATGCTAGCACAGATCTCTGCTCTTGGAGCAGAAGGACTGGTTTTGTTCATCTGATTTTTCCTTATGACAGGTTTTTTTAAGTTCAGACTTGAACAAACTTAGCCCTAACACACACATAGTAAAGTGGAATGTTAGGAATAGATTTTAATTTCCAGTTAAATTCTTGCTAAATACAGATGAAAGCTATTAAAATGGGAAGGGAAGCATATTTTTTAGCAATGTTTCTTAAGAAGCCTTCAAATAGATTCTTAAGAGTCTTCCTTTTAAGAGATTAAAATTCTTTTTTTTTGAGGCCTGAAAGATTTTGTGAAGGTATCTAATGAGCCTGTTTTGATCACAGTATGATCAACTTAAATGAACAGTGCACACCTGGAGTAAAGACCTGAAGTGTGACCTCCCACTGGAAATGGCTACAGTTCTCAGAATCTATAAATCAGTTAGAAAGCTTATTTTAGAAAGATGTTGTTTTTCAAATTTTGTCATTTTAAGAAATTGTATACCAGTGCTAATAGAAAGCAGGTAAAAAAGGCTGGTAATTAGTGACTCAAGAACTCACTTTGAGGTTTAACTATATCAAAGAGTTAGTAGAGGTTGCCAAGGACTTTGACAGGAACTTCCCAAAGAAAAAGTTGGTCCATTGATTTTATAATGTTATGAGTCAACTTTGTGCCTGCATACTTTTAAACAAGGAAAATATTTATACTGCTAGGCTGAAGATTAATTTGGTCTTTACAAAAAGCCCAAGATACTGTTTCTAATTAATTTCCTAGGAAAAAGTTTTCTTAAAAAGATGGGTTTGCCACCTTGAACCACAGTATGATTTCTGATCACACTGCAGTGGGATGATGGCACAGTTTAGGGTTTCTCTGCCAGGACCTTTCCGGCAATTCCAGCTGGTGACCTGAAAGTCAGAGAATACATCCCACATTTTAAGGTGAAGATGGCTGCTTTTATGAATGTTAGAGAGCTTGTGCTGTGCTTACGCATTGACTACATACAGATCCCCCTGATTTTAGAGAATCTTATTTCTTTTCATTTGACTAAATTGGGAATATAAGGAGGTCAGAATTATAGATTAGGCTATAGATTAACTATATATAATTACATATTACTACCTGATTTATAGGTATTGGAAATGTAGAACACCTAGATTTCATTTGAAGTTTTTTAATCTTTTTCAAGAGTCATTGTGACTAAACTCCTTAACAATAACAACAACATGTATGACAAAAACAGAAACAGTAACCACCACTGATTTTTTTGTTTTCTTTTTATTTTTAGGTGTTTAATGAAATGACAGAATTGCTTTCGTCTTACAGAAATTATGACAGTTACCGACGTGCCTATAACGAGTGCAGTAACTTTAAGATCCCAATCCTTGGGGTCCACCTGAAAGACTTGATATCCCTGTATGAGGGCATGCCAGACTACTTGGAGGACAGAAAAATTAACGTATACAAACTATATTCTCTGTATAACCATATAGATGAGCTGATACAACTCCAGGAAATGCCACTTCCCCTGGAGGCTAATATGGACCTTGTTCACTTGCTTACAGTAAGTCTGTTAGATAAGATAAACGCATCCAGTTAAAAATTTCATATACCTATCAAACAACTAAATAGAGCATTCCATTAAGTAATTCATTACGAATACATAAGATTGTAAGATTTCTTTCCCCCCTAAGGGTAAATGTACAGGAATAAAAAAGATAAAATTGGTGATACTGATTTATCTGGCAGCAAGGGTAGAGGTGCCAGAGCAGCAGTATGCTCCCAGTTATTTCTGTCTCACTATAGTAGTATACACTCTCTAGGCTTTCAATAGGGAAGATTCCTTGTATTGAAAACAAAATCACACAAAAGTTCAGTCCTTCAAGCCAGGTATCTTGTGGTGCTTAAAAAAACTGTCTGAGATTAACATCAATCAAATATAGTTGTTGTATTACACTTCCAGGCATACCTAGTCAGTGCCCTGCTACTGAAAAATTGATACTACCTAGGACATTTTAAAAACAATTGTTTTAGATTCTCCTAATAAGTTAAAATACTACCTTCTGTAAAATAGTAGACCTTCCTTTCTTGTTTCTCAGTTTTGCTTGGCCTTTCATCTTGGAAAAATTAGATAGTCTGCTTCCACTTTCTGGTTATAAGCCCTGTTTCAGGAAAAATGGTAATAGGTAAAAATGCTTATGTGCCTGAGGATATTTGCTCTCTCAGGGAGCACTCTTGTGTGAAATTAGGCACACATGCCCAAGGCCTGAAATAAAGCTATGTGAAATGGTAAATTTCTTACTTCTTCCTGCTACTTGTTTTAAATGTTTTGTTTTAAACTATCCCAAGTACATTTTTCTTTTAAATAATGTTTTATAAAAATGGCTATTACAAATAGGTAGAACTTTGGCCATCATTTCATGCAGCTATATATGACAGGACATAAATGAGATTAAATACTTCATTTCAATTCAGGAGCTTCTGAACTCCTGATACTCTGTGTTACAGATTGCCAGATAACAGTCTGGAATGTAGAATTGGACACATTTCAAATCACTATGAACACCTGTGCAGCTTAAGTTCATGTTTTTCTTGGTGTAATCTAAATTTTAAAAAATGCACCAAGACATATGAATGCACTCAAGTAACCTGTTTATAAAGTAGTAGAGACTGTTCTGGGATTAAACTAATGTGTTTGTTTTCAGCTGTCTCTTGATCTTTACTACACAGAAGATGAAATTTATGAACTTTCATATGCACGAGAGCCACGAAGTCACCGAGCTGCTGTAAGGGCCTTTACAGTTTCTTAAAAAAAGGAGGGGTTTTATGAGTGATTTTAATTTTTTTTAAAGAAAGGATTTTAAAAAAAAATTATGTCTTGCATTCAAATTGTTATGTTATTATATGCTAAATTGAAAACATTTTAGCTTTATGAACTGAGTGAAATTTGTTAACATATAAATTGTTTTGTTGATGATGATGCCTAAGCTAAAATACATGGCAGAGCTGACACCATATCAGGTTTTATAATATGAACACAAAGACAAATGGAGTTGCTGTGACATGAGTCTCAATCTTGGCAGTTGATACTATTTTTTTTCAAATGGAGAATTCTTATATTATTCCAATGAGGAAACCCATGAATGTTACGTAGTAGTTTTGTTCTTGTTTTATAAATATGGAAAAGATGGTGATTTTACAGGGCTGTCAGCAAACTATGACCATTTAAGGAATGACTGCTGTTTTGAGCAGTTTCAGGAAGCACTTAGTCTGAAGCATCATGCAGTTATCAAATGAATGATGTCAGGTCCAACAGGTCCTTTCTGCAGTCCTGTGTCACATAGTCCACCGTCACAAATGGAAGATGAGTAATACTGAAAATCTTTCCATGTGGCACTAATGAAGTTCCATTCAATTTATTTCAGCCTTTGACACCTTCCAAACCACCAGTAGTTGCAGACTGGGCCTCAGGAGTGGCTCCAAAACCTGATCCAAAAACTGTCAGCAAACACGTTCAGAGGATGGTAGATGTAAGTAAGGTTGGCCAGTGTCCTTCACATTATTGTGAATCTGTTTTTGTCTTAATCTCTAGGTGTGAGAAAATGCAGGGATGGGACTTCTGTCCTCACAAGCAGGTATTTTTGCCTACCTGTAAATAGTAGCAGTGGCCTGTGAGGCACAGATGGAAATTCCTTCAATGGCTAAAGAGGCAGCAGGAAGTGTGAATGCTGGTTTGTGTTGTTCCAGAGTCACTCTTTCAAGGAGCCAGGGAGTCCATTTCTACCAGGGACTCCAATATCATGTTCTTGATGTAGTGTGACTAAGCTTCTCAGTGGCTTTGTTACAAGCAGCCATTGTTTTTTCTCTCTATTTTGGCTGCCTCACTTCATTGAAAACTACCAGTTAAGGGGATTGATTCCAAAACTGTTGGGGATAGAGAGGTAAAGAATTTGTCTTTGCTTGGCTGCATCATCTCTTTTCTTTCTAAGAACTTCTAATATAGCAAGGCATCCTTTGATGAAGGCTGTTTTGGAATATATTTCTGAATTTGATCTAGGTGTGCTCCTTGCCTTGTGTCCAGAGACAAACAGTAATGCATTCCACAAGAGGAAGCATGTGCCTGCTTGACAATTCTGCCATAGAACTGATTTGCTCATAACACTGACCTGATAAAATAAGATAGGCAGCTACACTGATTTGGCTGCAGAAACCAGGATTGAGAGCACTAATTGAGAGCATTAGTACAAGTTGTATATGTGGGTAGAATGGTCTTAAAGCAGATGTAAAATAGCTGTCATTGTGTTGTGAGGCATTTGGTCCAGCCTGTGTTGGCTTATCTATGTTTTGCTGCAAATCAAGAAATTATAATACTCTTCAGTCTCAAGCAAAAAAATGGAATTAAGACTGCTGGACAGTTTAATAGACACTGGGAGAAGATGACAGAGGAAATCCATAACAAATGTGGAGGCTTTCTAAAGTGGTCATTCAGACCATGCTCATTATAAACTATTCTGCTATTACCTTGCACAGTCTGTCTTCAAAAATTATGACCATGATCAGGATGGATACATTTCCCAGGAAGAATTTGAAAAGATTGCTGCCAGTTTTCCATTCTCATTTTGTGTCATGGCTAAGGACTGGTGAGTACCTGCTTACCAACTTTGTAGCATCTATTTTGAGAGGGATTTAGGAGGTTTTGTGCTTAAATTGTATTTTATCATTAGGGTGGTAAAAGCATCCTCTTTGGGCATAAACAAGTGAAAACATAAGTGACAAAAGCATCTTTGAAATGTGTTGTGAATGACATCTTTATGGGCTTACAGCAGTGGTAACCAAGCTAATTTAGAAGGACAAACAGACATGAAGGAAGGAAGAATGGAAACAGAAATATTTTTCAAATTATATTCAGTATATACTACTAAAGAATTTTCCTATGATAAAGCTGTCCCTTAAAAATAGAAAATTGGCAAATGTATATTTTGATAAAATTTGGAACATTTTTCTTAACATGTTAAAGTATGGAAAAATACAAGAGTGATCAGTCAGAGGTTTACTATGAAGTAGTTTTTAGGCTGCATCACATAAGCAGGTATTCCATTTATCCTGACAGTCTGCAGTTTAAATGTGCAGATAAGGTTCTGTATATTTTGGAAGGAATAGGCAAGATTACTGAGATCACTTCAGTTTTTTGCCCATTAAACTATTGCTATTATAAAATGTGAAGAAAAATATGTTTAATTCTCCTTATGCATTTACCAAAATATATGTCTCACAAACAACTTTTCTTGTTTATTTCCAGGGAAGGCCTGATTAGCAGGGATGAAATAACAGCTTACTTTATGAGAGCTAGCTCAATCTATTCCAAATTAGGACTTGGCTTTGCTCACAACTTCCAAGAGACCACTTACTTAAGGCCCACTTTCTGCGACAACTGTGCTGGATTTGTAAGCTTACTTTTTAGTAAATTATGTTAACTTTTTTTTGGAATTATGCCTTTTTAATTTCATGATTGCCTTGTGTCATATACAAAAATGGATCTATATAAAACATCAGTGAAGTTACATAGAACACCAGACTTCTGCCCTCTGTGGCTTTTTAAGGTACCCTTTACGTCCCTCTTGGCAGTGCCAGTATGTTTGAACATGGTTCATACCTTGTGGAGTGTGGATGTGTCACCAAACAGAGTTTTAGGCAAGACTTCTAAATCCTTACATTCCATGGGGCTGATGGAACTCATGTCCTGATACAGACATGAAATGCCCCCTGCTTGTGGCACAGATTTAATGAAACTGACTGCCCTACCAATCTGCCGTTCAGCTGAGATCAAACAAGGATGCTGAGACAGAAGAACTCTTCATCTACACCAGCTCCACAACCTCTCAAGGAGCTATCAGATCTGCTGATGTATTCAGCAGACTAGCTCAAGATATTTTGGATGTCATTGAGGAATACACAGAAAATATTCTATTTACCGTATGCTAAAACATTAAATATTTCTATTTTGACCTTCTGATTAGAAGTGTAGGAAAACAAGCTATTCTGCAAGTGCTCGGATCTTAGAAAAGAGTGGAGCTTTCAGAGTATTTTTTATATGGAGGTATCAAATATGCAGAGAAATATATTAATTCATAGGCTTTCTGTTTGTTTGAATTTCAGCTATGGGGAGTCATTAAACAAGGGTACAGATGCAAAGGTAAGGTACTTTACACTTTGCTCATTTTAATCTGTAATTGATAGTGAATGGAAAAATCCTGTTATCATCCTGAGATCCTTTGCTATATCTAAGGAACCCATTTAATCTGACCTCCCAGAGAGTGAAAGACTGATGGATGGTCCAGAAGAAATACAGACATCAAGGAACTTGTAACTGACAGCTCCAATGCTTTGCAAGACCTGACTCTGAATTCAGAGGGTTTGGGAGCAGACCCTTGGATGCTCCCACCATCCACTCTATGAATACATGACCACTCTATGAATATTGTGCAGCACATTCCCAACATCTATTTTCCAATTTTCTTCCTCATACTGCTTCCTCATCTGCTTTCTCTGCAGCTCCTACAGTCGGAACACTGTTATGACTGAATGTTGTCATTTTGTATTTTCATAACCAAAAGGAGTTTTAAACATATATAGCAAAGGGATATTGTTGGTGTGTTACAGATGCATGTTTTTATAGGTAATTGCATGTGGAGAGCACCAACGAAGGCTTCTTGCTTCCCAGGGAGGCAACAGTGTGAGAGCTACTTTAGATGCCACACCAGAGCCACTGACTCATGTAAATGTCACTTTTTTTACAGACTGCGGAATGAACTGTCACAAGCAATGCAAAGACCTGGTTGTGATAGAGTGCAAGAGAAGACCCAAAACTTCAGTTGCAGACAGCAGCCCAACATCTGCTCTTGCTTCAAGCCTCTGCCCAGTAGGAGTCAAAGAACAATTCCATGGTGAGATTCCATAAAAAAGATCAAAATGTGTAGATAATCTTTCTTTTGCTCCTTTTTATTTTAAAGCTGCGTTGTACAGCATCATTTTAGGTTCTGTTAGTTAAATGCAGTGTTTTATCAACATAGAAACTAGAATCAGGGGTACGTTAGCTTGTGTCAAGTAACACCATTCCTGCTCTACACTGAGTAAGGATGAACTCCTTTTCTGGGAGATCTCGTCATGCAACACAATGTATGGTGCACAAATACCACAAAAAAATGAGTGAATCTGCCAGACTCTCATGAGAACTAGATGCTATGACATGAAGAGCTGACAGGCTTCCTTAACTCTCTCATCTTGTGACAACCAAGTCTTGCTTTTTAGCATAGTCGTAGCACTAAGTGACTACTGCACTGTTACAATTCTGACTCAGATTTTAATGTGGAGTTTATAATGTCAGTTTTCTTACATACCTGTGTGCTTGGAAAAGCAGCAGCTAACTGTCTTTATTTTTTCCACTTCAGTAGCTGAATCTATAACTCCATCCATCCATCTTTCACACAATTGGAAATGAAAAATCTACACCTCTTCATTCTTTTCTCCTTATATCAAACAATTTGTATTAAATTTTCTTACTGTGTATTACCATGCAGGCTTCCAAAGAAGGAAGAGTTGTCCTTGAAAAACACCAGGCTACTTCTGTTTTTCTTTTGATGTTCCAACTCTCTCCAGACTTACATTCTTTGAATTTCTCTTCTGCTCTTTGCCTGTATTTAATGTTCTTCAAATCTGCTTCTCACCACTTTGATTAGCAATTTTTTGTGTTGTGTTTAAGACTCATACTGCTGGATTCCACCTTAGGCTTCCTATTAGCACTTACGTGGAGCTCAATGCAGCCCATTTCTCTTGGTACTAACTATGTGCATCTCTATGATTGTGTCTGAAATGACTGCAGCACTACATAATAACCACCTCCTACCCGTATCAAAGTTTTTCTCTAGCTGATCTCATTGCCACACCTGTTTTCTTCTTACTGATCCATATTTATGTTACTGAGGGCAAAGAGTTGTTCCAAGAGACACAACATTGAGAAACTTCTAATGACACCTATTTTGGAGAGCAATGAATCTAAAATTCAGTAAGGATTAGATGCTTTATTTATTAAAATCATGCTTAATTACTATGGCTTCTGTTTCTCCTTTTCTGGGAGATGATCTTGCCTCAATTTACATATATATTTTAAAGGACAAGAAGAAGGATCGTTCACCTTTCCTAATGGAGAAGTAGCGGAGCACAGTGAAGACAGCAAGGACCGAACCATCATGCTCATGGGTTCCTCAGCTCAGAAAATCTCAGTGAGACTGAAACCAGCTGTAATTCATAAAAGTACACAGACTGATCCTGTACTGCTGGCTGGTGATGTGTGTCGTAAGCGGAGAGAGAAGAAAGAACATAGGATGCCAGAAAATCCTTATCTCCAGGCAGCTCCAGTATCCACATTTCCAAGCCCAATTCTAGGCCGCAGAAAGGCATTTGTTAAATGGGAAAACAAGGACTCCAGCCAGAAAATGAAGGAGGAGCATCACAGCTGTAAACCCTCATACCAGGAACTTGAGCAGGTATATATGTGATGGAACAAATTCTGTTTTACACAACAGTATGGTCAAGTGGTTGATGTGTGGGGGAGTGGCTGGGTGGGAAGGTGTAACTTTAGGGTAATTAATTGCAATTAAATAACCCAGAAATTGCATCATAAAGCCCGAGCCATTTTAACTTCCAGCAATGCTTCATTTCAATTATAAATTTTAGTGCTAGTTTAGGGCTTTGAGGCCCTTGTTATGATCACAGTGATCCCTGTCAGTTTTAGAATGTGAGCATAATCCAATCACTCAGGACCAAATGTTACTCCATAAAATGAGGAACATAGGTCTGAATTTCCTCCTGATTTTTGTAGCCTCTGCTCCTCTAAGTGACAAAAGATAGGGGGCTGGGAGGGTAGGGAGCTCTGCTTCTGCTCAACTGACAAGTGTAAGCACCACCAAGAAATTTTGCTGTGAATAGACATGATGCTTCTTGCTACATTTCAGCTGCATCAGCCCAGTTGTGTCTCACCTTGCTCTACAAGTGTTCTGACAAAGTAGCTATTCATAAGACCGTGTCACCTCAAACATGGCCCAAATTCAGGTTTGTAGAAACACCTTTCCAGACAAAGAGACTGTTACAATATCAATAATGCAACTGCTGGGTGGATACAGCCATAATTACATGGAACAAAGTCAGACTTACTTTCATACCTTTTACTCAGTATTTATCACTATTCTGTGATGACCCAACATGGAAACAGTCCAACAGGACCACAGTCTGATCTTTGAATGATCACTGTAACTTTCGAAATATCCCTTGCTCGTGATAAAGTAAACTCATCTTTTATGAAAAATGGTTTATTATAACAGAGATTAAGATAAGAATCTTCCAGTACAAGCCACTTCCCTTTCAATCAACAGTATATTCAATACAACAAGGATGTGAAGCATGGATGTAATTTGTAAAAACTCATTCCTTAAAATGTCCCATTCATGTGAGTCCCAAAATTTACACTCATCCTTGCTCCCTCATCAGATCCTGACCTCAATTACTAAACAGCAGATGATGTTATAAATTAATGGCTTGCCTTCTGGTACATCAGTTTCTGCAATAGTAAAGTGTGAGCCATGTTGTTGTTTCCCCAGACTACTGTTGTTATGAGGTACAGTGGAAGGTGGATAAATGCAGGTTGTGAACATGACTGTCAGATACCAGCTGCTGGAAAGTTGTGAGAATATACACAAAGGACGGAGCAGTGACTGTGGAAATGTTCAAATAAGTTACTGGTTCTGATAATAGCTACACTAATTTATGTTTATGGCAGTCAACCTAAATATACAATCAGACAGTCCTCAAACAATTGCAGAATAAATTACAATTCTTTTTTTTTCATTTTGTTTGTTTGTTTAGGAAATGAATATTCTAAAGGCAGACAATGAAGGTTTAAAGATCCAGCTGGAACAGGCACATAAAACAATTGAATCTCTTACAATCCAGAAAAGAAACCATGTAGTTGACAGTCTACAACACAGAGACTGCTCCTAGCAGATGAGAAGAGAATCTCCTATGGAAGAATATAAGACTGGAAGAGGGACTGTGATAAAGCTGCTTTATCAAGTGAACTGGAGAGAGAATCTGAAGGATGTTAAGCAGAAATGTTCTCTTTACTCAACACATTTCCCTATTAAACATGCACTCCCAAATGTATAAAATCATTCCTTTGACCTTTCAAGGTAATTTAACATTATGTGTGCAACGAAAGTCATATCTTCTGGGTTTGCTTTTAAAAGGAGTGGGTTGCTCGCTAAGTCTCTGTTCACTCTGTTCACATTGAAGACCATATTGATTCCCCAGTGACTTGACTGCCAGCAGCACACTTTATTGTATGGGTGTTCTGACAAAGTAGCTATTCATAAGACTGTGTCACCTCAAATTTGGCCCAAACTCAGTTTTGTAGAAACAAATGTTTGATAAAGCTGAGTAAGTAAAACTGCAGAAATACTACATTAAGAAAAACAGTTCCTCCTCCTTGGAGATGAAACCATGAAGTGAACTGTTACCTTGAATTCAAAAAATTAATAATTAAAATAAGTAGTTAAGCTTATGATATTTGATTGATCCTTACACTTCAGGATAAACTGACAATTTTTTTAAACCTGTTTCAGAGCTTTAGAAGTTCTGCTGCTCAAACACTTACCTTTATTAACGTATGAGAAGTTAGACTATAGAAACTTGACATTGAATACTGCTTCCATTTTTGTGTTCCATGCCATGACTTGGAACATTTAATTCTACCTATTTGGCTTAAGGGATAACCTGTAGTCCCCATACAGTACATCTGGGACAAGGTTGATTATATTTCTCTCATGCCAAAGTAGATGCCATTGTTGAGTAGAACCTTTAGAGCCATATAATGAGGAACACTGTACAGCAATCCCAGTGCAATAGCTACTGTATTTCAGAGCTCCTAATAATGTTTCTCCATTTTCTCTCTCCTAGATTTCACATGCACTTTACATAAAGAGTCAAGATGAGTGAGCTCTTAGGTCTGTAAATTTTGTATAGTAAAAGTTGTGAGGGAGGTAACTTAAAGAGACAAAGTGTATATATTGTTGAGACAACAAAACAGTCTTTCAAGTTACTGATAAATCTACTTGTCAGAACAGCCAATTTTAAAATTGCATTTGCATTCCAAGAGAATCTGTAGAGTTGTGTAAAACGTGCTTGTGTTTATCAGAGATTTGTTATCACACATACAGACATCAGGAAAAAAGTCCACTTCATGCTCCTCAAAACTTTTAACGTACCAGCTCCGTTGTAGATTGAAATTTAGTCCATTACAATACCATCTGTGCTTTGTGTTCAAAGTGGTATAAATGTATATTCCATCCACAATTTACAGTCATTATCAAGTATATGAATGCTTTATTTATTAAGTTAATTTGAAACTACTTGCCAGTTGAGTGATTCTAATTTTTTGTTTTGAAACTGGATTGTGCTTGCAACTCCATGTATTAATTAAAAATAAATGAAGGGAAAGAGTAGTAGTAGTAGATTTTCTGTTACATTACTGTAAATACCTGAAACGCATAGGGAAAAACCAGCAGCTCTGAAGACTTCCCAGCTTTTTTTAATTCATACACTAAACCTGAACTATTAACAAGAAACATGAAATTGCACTTTGATTAGTGAAGCAATCAGAATTGCTGTCAGGTCATGTCTGCAAACTTGGTTTGCCCATTTTCTGTAAATTTCTTGATTTTGTCCTCTATTCAGGGAACTAGAGCAAGGTGTATTTTTATTAGGCATTTAGCAAATAAAAGTCTGTTTCTATAACTATTAAGCAAGATAAAAGTTGAATATATTTTCACTTATTTCAAAAATACCCCAAAGGAGCGCCTAAGACTTACTAATTTTGTTGTACAGCTGAGGTAACTGCTCATTTAGCAGTGGTCTGAACTCTGGATTCTAATAGTACTTCTGTGTTTACATATATTGTGTCTATGATGGAGGGTGGAGATTATGAACAAAACCTCGTAGTTAAAAGGAAAATTCCCTAACATCAGCATCTGGCCCAAAGGCTATTGTATAACTAATTTAAGTACTTAATACTCAAAATTGAGTTAGGACCACAGATTTCTATAGTCTTAATGCTAACCTTAATGTTTCTCTGTGTTGTGTCCTTGTTCAATCTGAAAGACTTAAAAAGGATCTGTTTGCAGGAATGTCTTACAGAACAAGTGCGCAGTGCTTCATGTGTGCTGAAAACTTCCTGCTGCAAAGAAGTCAGCTGATACCTGGATAACTTCATAGCTAAGCTCCTTCATAGCTCCTTAAGTACCTTCAGGTTCTCTGTTTGCCCAAAGCCACTAACATTTATTTCCTTTTTTTTTTTTAAGTGCTGTTAGTCCCTTCTTTTCTTTTCTTTTGAACATTCTTTTTCCTGCATGGAAGACTAATAGCAGAACCTGACTACAGGGAAATTGTTAAAACTGACAATGCTGCCCAAAAACAATCACTTGCCTCTGTGGTAATCTTCAAGCTGCTTTATGTTAGGAAAAAAAGACACAATTAAAAGTCCTGTTTAAAAGATATTTTATCAAACAATAATACTGAATTTTATCTTGTCATGGATAAGTTAAATGAAAACACTCATCTTTTCTTTCTCTTAGTTCAGCTGTACATGCCAGACAGAAAGAACAAATGCCATCCCCCATTTATTTTTTAAGTGTGAATTCTGATTGTTTAAAGGTAAAAGTAAATAGATTGAGTTATATCATAATTAACAAGCCAGGGCTACTGTTCATATTCAGGTTAAATACAATCACTTTTAGATTAGCTTATGTATGTTTTTGGAAATATTTTTTTGTTCTAGCATCTGTTATTTTGTTGTAACTGATCTCTATGGCAACTTGAAAAGGTTTTAATGCTGTATGAGAAGACTGAAAAAGTGTACAGATTGTAAAGATTTTATATAAATTGTAAGATTTTGGTTTAATATTTATAATAGAAAAAATATTAAAATTGCTTTTCATGCCCCTGATTTTGTATCTCAGAGAAATCTATGCAACCTTTATTCATCTCCTTTGAGACAGTCACCTGAGACCCTTCTGCAGCACTAACCTAGTAGCAGTCTCTAAACCACCTTCACCTCCTCTGAGCCTTGGAATGGTGCCTGGAAAACTTAGGAAGTTAAGTATTTTTTTGGTATTTGAGTGGTTGACAGAGTACAGACATTGTTTTCCTACTCACTATTCCAAGTATTACAAGGTACCAGTCTTTATTATCATAGCCCCTCACTTTTGTTAAGAATGCTAATTTTGAAAAGATTGCAAAGCCAAGTTTAAGCAATGCTTTTATTGCATCTGCTAATGCTGCCTATGGCACAGGCAGCCCTGTAGAACCCTAAAGACTTGCTATTCTTTACCTTATAGTAAACCTCAAAATACTGTATCCTAAATTTGTTTTTATATGGGGAAATGAACATTCATTCAGTTACCTTCAATCATGTAAGGGAAGACAACAAGAAGCAAAACTCCTATTTATATGGCAGATCTGCTCTACAGTCTTATGCACACAAAACAAGTTCTGGTTTTCTTCATACTTATAGAAAATAAAAAAACTTGAGAAGTAACTGGAGGATATTTCCTTAGTTTGCACAAAGACAAAAGTAGTGATCGTATAGATCACTATGCTTTTTTTTTAAATTAAAATAAAATTTAACTGAGATTCCTTAGTAATCCCAGACAATGTAATGGGGAGTATATACCTGTGACACACCTTGCTTGTTAAAATTTTCCTAGATAGTTATCTACAGCCTTCTCCATTTTGGTCAAGATAAATGATATTTTTCATTACCATAAAAAGTAAGTTTCATCACAACTGTAAATCACCAACAGGAATTCTTTCTTACAAACACAGGAGGAACATGCGATAGTGGATCCAAATCACAATACACAGATGATGCAAATAATTTCAAATACAGCACTTTATTCCTCAGGGTTTACAGCTATCAACAAAAGTGTCTCTCTCAATTCCTGAAAAAAATCTCTAACCTTTTTTTTCAGTTCTTAACAAACAAAACAATATTCATTTAGGTATTCACTAAGTGCGAATAAACACAAAAATGTTCACAAACATATATGAAAATTTTTTACTTACAACAGAATTTTTGAAAATATGTTTTTTTCCAAGACAAACAAAATTGAGTTTTAAATTAATCATTCTCATGGTGTTATTGCATTATCTGAGAAATTAAAAGCATACACTCTGACAAGAGGACAGCAAAGGATACCTCCATGCAATATGGTGGTGCTTACTTTAGTTTTCAACTACTGGCTTCACATTTTGAAATTATTTAAGAAAAACTGAAATGGCCAGATTAAAAAAGAAAATCACCAAACTATTAACATTTCCATATTTTACATGGCCTACATACATATAATTGAAATGTGATACTGAATTAATTTACCTGTTAGAATTCAAGTGGGCACATACCTCCTTCACTTGATTATTTACTTAATTCAGAACTATCCTGCCTACTACAAACAGGATGGACTGATGAGTGTAAAAACACCAAGGCACATCCACATCTGCAGCTGCAACAATCCAACTAAACTAGTGCAACCTTGCATCCTAAGACTAATGAAACCTTTAAGCACAGCTAAGTAGTTTGGTTTCCTGAGTGTATTTCCTTCACAAAGCCACATGCTGCTGATTACTTGTAGCAAAAAGTAACACTGGGATGAGCAAACAGAATTTCATCTTAAGGCTTTGGTTGTTAAAAACTACTCTCTTCCTTTGCTAAGCAACACTTCACTCCAAGGCCAGCAGTCTCACTGGGTACACCATCAATTTGTGAGCTATTCTATGCTCCCATGTGACCCATGAGGGTCCCTCTCCATGAAGACTTCAGAGGCTGCCAAGGGCTTAGGCCAGTAAGGAGCATAGAAAACATCTGGCAAAGGAGCTATAGTGCTAGCAGTTGGGTGACATAAAGCCATTATTGCAAAAGTTTGCATCCCAGCTAACATGTTCAAGCCAGGAAAACTGCCTTTTTGTGTCAGGCACCTGGTGGGACCCTGAAGCCTGGGTAAAGCTGTATCTATCACATCAGAAGCAGCATTCTCAAGTGGACTGATGAGAGAAGAAATAACAGGAGAAAAACTTTTTCAAGATAGTAATTTGATTTTGAACAGAGCTTTACATTCATACATGAAGTTGCCAATGAAACAGGATGATACACAGGTTTATGAAGGTAAAAAAAAATCTTTAAATTAATGCATACCAATCGACATCAATAGGAAATTTGTGCAGAAAGAACTTGTAACTGAGGAACACAAATTCAAAATGAAATCCTGAAGTTCAACCTGCAGTTAAGCCTACAGTTACAAGTGCCTCAAGGCTGCTGTGCTATTTAATCAACAGACACACCAGGTTAATCAGATGCCTTCCTGAATCTCTCTGCAATAACCTGACCCTGACAAATGCTGTCATGACTACACAGTCAGACATCAGCCCTCTGTTCTCAGGAGCAGCTTCACAGCATGGGAGATCTAAAAGATACTGAGCAGCAAAAACTGTCTTCTTTCAGTGACAACTCTAAATCCTCTCTACATATATTTACAGCCATAATTGCATGACAGCTAGCTCTGAGAGAAACAGTATATGTGAGGGAAAGGCACCCACACCATGTAAAGATGGTTTCTTTTAGAGGTTGGCAGAGTAAGAGAGAAATCACTGAGGAAAGGCAACCTGCTGTATGAGGTGTCTTTTTAACTAGGCAGTTGGTGACTCCCAAACACAGAGCAGGCACGGGAGAAGAGGAAAATTAAAATAAGGGGGAAGAAGAAAAAGGGAAAAGAACTGTCATATTCTGTATTACAAAGCTCAGCTTATTCAAACTTTACGTCTCAAGGCTGATTCACAAGGATATATATGTGAATTCTTACCAGACATGATGGCTGCAGGTTTCCTGCCCAATATGATCTTAAAATATTTTTATGGAACACCAATAATGGAAAACAGGTAAAATCAAAATAAGACACTATCGAAACTCACTATGATTCTCAGTTTACAGTACATTCTCTGACCTTTAAATAGCGTCTGATACATTATGAACACAACAACCTGGTTTAATTTGCGTAGAGTATTAATTCACAACGTTACTTTAATGCAAGAATAAAAAGTTTAAAGTCCTGCAAGAATAACCGAATCTAACTGAACAATTTTGACCAAAGCCTTAAGGATTTTAACATTTGAAATTAAAATTAATTTACATGTCCCACATGAAAACTGTAAATGAAGAACTATGAGATGAAGAGAAAAAGCCTGAAAGCAGCGTTCTTCAGTCTTTTAAAAGTGGTTTCATCTAGTTCTTAGGCCTACTTTGTTTATTCTACATAACATTTTGGAGCAGGAGAGTAGACATGCAACATGCAATAATTAGAGAGGTCTGACCATTAACATATTTGTTTGTTTAGAAAGGGTTTTATTCAGTTTTCTGAGACTTATTTTAAATAAAGTTACATAATAAAAAATACCATATAAGCAATACGAAAACAAGGACTTTAGTCATCAGATTTTAGTATAAAAGTTCTGTTCAGTTAACTAAAAGTACTCAGTGAGAACATCAGTTGGTCTAATGAAACGATTCATATGGTCATACTAAATTCTAATCTAAACCCAAGTCAACATATCTAAATTCCTAATACCAGTAAACACCACCACTATATTCTGCCAGTTACTCTGTCAAGATTTACAGTACTTTAGTATCTCCGGTATCCTCCCCCTCCTCTTCCACCATATGGATCATTATAGCCTCCCCTGCCACCATAACCTCCCCTGCCACCTTGGAAGCCACCTCCACCCTGGAAGCCACCCCCACCCTGGAAGCCACCC
>VZRM01005133.1:978206-990907 GCA_013397955.1 Grantiella picta | reverse complement strand
CCTCTTCCACCACCTCTGACACCTCCACCTCCTCCTCCTCTACCCCCTCCACCCCCCCAGTTACCCCTTCCACCACCACCTCCTCCCCAGCCACCTCTTCCACCACCTTCTTGTCTTTTTTGCCACGGAGGCATTTCGGGAGGAGGTGGTTCAATCTCTGTTGGTCTGCCTCCACGGTCAGGGACTCTCCCCATCAGAACCTATATGGAAAACCAGGTAATTTTCAGACTTAAAAACCAGTAACTTGAAGAGACACAGGTTTTTCTGCTGTGGACAGAGAAATGCTGCCTGCTGTTTTCAGGAAATACAGCCCTTCAGCGCAGTGCCTGACAGCGGAATCACTGTCTCCAGTCCTTGTAACATCACAGCAGAGCTCTTAAAGTGTTCTCATTTTTCACCTCTTAAACGGAAATAACTGCATCTATCTGGCTCACATTACTTTTCTGAAATTTTTGTGAAGAACACCGCACACCTGAAGTATTAGTACTACAATAAGCAATATACATACTTATATAAAATATATACAAATACAAATACATATTCGTATAGAAAAGTCTCCTTATGATGTGGCTTTTCTACTTAAATTTCAAAGTTCAAGTTCAAACCTAATCAGCTGGCAAAAAACATTTTCTAAATGCTGTGTGATCAATGTTAACATCCTCTGATCAGTCCCAGGCACTCCAACCGAAGTCCTCTCAAGAAAATACCCCCAACTTTCTTTGAGATTCTACAATAATTTAGAAATTCCACAGTCTTTGGGATCAAAACATATTAAAGGGTATCTAAATGAGGCAAAAAACATTAGGAAAATTTGTAAATACAGGATCAATAAAAGCAGGTTTAGTCACCATTTGAATGGTGAAACTCATGTCACTACTCACAATCTTCAGCTTTTACTTCACACAAGAAAGCAGCACAAAAAGTTGATTCATTACTGTAGTCAAACCAGATAATTTTACTTTGCAGCAAAACGACATTTCCACAGAAACTTTTGTGATTTATCACAATGATGAACTAGAGATGCTGGTTTACAAACCAAACAACACAATCCTGGCAAGGTAGCCCAGGAACTGATACCACAAACACTTATAGGTATCCTTGGGGTGTGCAGTTCCACTGAACTCAAGAAGTGATTTACACACACACACATGCACATACAATCCACTCCCCACACTGTTCCCTCTCATCTACACTACCCTGTTTCATCCTGTTGCATGACTGTCTAGTAAGATAAAAAAAAAAAAGAAGTTTCTGCAATGTTTGCTGGAATACTGAAAACCTTCCTTTCTCATATGGAAAAAATGAAAGTACAAAGAAAAACCAATTTAATCCCAGAATTATTTTTGAGAGGTCGGTAAATTTCCATGTCCTTTTATCACATACCAGAAACAAAAAGCATACCTTGTTGATAGCACAGACAGTTTTCTCCCGTGTTGATCCACTACTTGTTCTTATGATCTTGGACAAATCCTCACGAGCAGCAAAAAGGTGAGCTAACGTAATGGTTGACTTTGGAGACAGCGCATAGCGCTTGGGCTGATAGATCCGTGCTATTTCATCTGTCTTTACCTAAAGGATAACATCAAACATAACTTACTTGCCAGGCATCAAACACACAAACAGACTTACTATAAACCATGTACTGGTCTCAGTAAGTTTCACTCTGAACACAAGGGGTAGCTTCTGAAAATACAGACTATCTTACAAAACATCATGTCAGTTATCACCAATTCTCTTCATGTTGGTGGAGCTATTATACAGAAAGTGCTGCTGATTGTGTATAACTGAGGCTGAAACTTAGCACCATTACCAAAGAAACTCCTCTACCCACTGGCATCTAATGGATTCTTTAATGTCTTCCAACATGTCTACAGATTAAAACATAAGGCGTCCATACTGCTCTCTCAAGAGCTTTACATAACCAAATTCAACACTTCTCAATGTGATGAAAACAGAGCAGCTTCAAAGTAAAGTAAATTTGTGGAAAAATAGTGAAAATGTATCAATGAAGCAAAACACTTATGCCAACCATCCAAAAGTGACACTGAGAAGGGGAGAATATGAGATTTTTTCCAAGCATGCTTTGATGTTTCGTTTGTTTAGCAAAAAAGAAAAATAAATACACTTTTTGGGAAAATCTAGAATGATCTTCAGAGTGAAATAAAACAACTGATATTGGCTAGACCAGACAACAGGTGTTGAACCTTTACAAGACTGTTTTGCTAGGTAATAACTCCATCATTTGTGAACCCATTTCAGTCTGCAAACTTACCCCTCCTGGGGACTGAACAAGTTACAAAAAACCTAAAACACCAAAAAAATGCCACACCATCAAAAGCAGAGAAATGTATCCATATCTATTTAATGGTGGGGCAAAAAAGGCAAGCTAACAAATTTTAAAAAGACAACAATCGTCTCTTGACTTCAAAAAAACCCCCAAAATTCTAAGTTATATCAATGCCAGAACATTTTCAATTCCCAAAACCTTCTCAAAGAAGTTATGAACATCCTTCAAGACAAATAACGGGGAAAAAAAAAAATTATATGCAATTTTGAATTAGTATGTAACCTGGCTATGTCTGTAACTGCATATATTTCACATCAACGGTCTTCAAGAGACAGGAAAATGAATCACCTGACTACTTTATCATCTAAAAGCTCTTTAAACTATTGTTCTATTTCAAAAGGGCATTCATTGTTTTTCACATTGTTTGAATGGATCAACAGCAAGTGACAAAGTTTTAGTCTGCTTACGTTAGTCATCAGTCACATCAACTACATTTTAGAAGTATACTTCAAATTTGAAGATATATAATTGTACTGGTACAGTTGTAAGGAAGTTATACAAGTAGGGACATCTCCTGGCTTCTCTGAGCTAAATGTCCCCTTTTCCTTTCTCACAGTATAAAAGCATTTAGAACTCCTTCAGAAATTATACAGTGGGCCATTCCAACAGAGCACAGTAACATCTAGACTCATGTCTTCCAGTGATAGTGAACTTCATGAAGTTGATTCTGCATGTGTCAGTGACAAATTGTGATGCCACAAAGACTTGTAAAAATCCATACGTTCAGTAATCTTTCCAAGCTTTAACATTTACCCATCTTAAGCTTTCTACAGAAAACTTTGGAAGGAAAGCTGCTCTTGCTGCTCATGAGCAAAAACACCTGCCTCCAGTTTCTCATATGTGTCTTCATGAAATTACAAACTTCGTGTATCTTATCTTCCTACTCTTTTGGATACCAACAAGATATATTTCCAGCTCAGAAATATCATGACTAGTTTTTAATATACACAGTCTAAGAAATAGTACAAATTAAATTATCACAATTAAAACAATACCAGCAGAGCAAATACAGAGGAGTGCTTTGGAATACTTAGTGGCCTGAAGGATTACAACAATTGTGTGATTTTCTCACACAAGCTGTCCAACTAAACAGCTGTTCATCCAGTAGCACTGAACCCAGGATAGGCAGCAGTCACTGTAACCTCAAAGACTTTATGAGGAGTCACTGTTTATACCCAATCTATGTTAAAGCCTGGGGTTTGTGTTACTTTTGCATCTGCATGAGAATTGCTGAGGTTCCCTCCTAGTTTACTTCACTGGAGGGTCTTAGATACAGAAAAAAACCCAGGGAGATGAGAACTTTAATTAAAGTGAGAAACCCTACCAGAGGATGCTAGAATTTCTAATTGTGAGGCTATAAACAGTCACAAAGGTTGGACTTTCCACCTGGTTAAATCCCTCCCCTTCCTCAATTCCTAGGATTTGGATATTGCAACTTGGGATGAGAAACAGGCTGGAAAAAAGGTAACAGTAGTGGAAGTGTATTTACACGGTATGCATATTACATAGGAAGACTTGGGGAACTATAGCAGACTCCCACCTACAAGGAGCATCAAATACATCAAGTTTACCTTTGCTCTATCAGACCAGCCGAAAGACTGTACAGTCACATCGAGCCTCTTCATTAACATCCGCCGTCGACACTCATATTCACTGCAAAGAGCATCATTGATTTTTTCCAATCTTTCCTGCAGTGTTACAATAAGAAATTCAAACACTCAAATATATAAAGTTATAGAAGTCAATTCAAAGTTAACCCCATTCATCAACTAAGATGTCTACCCTGAGGTGACCAGTATAAACTACACAGCATCTATCTAATGGTACAGTAGTATGTATATATGAAATGTTTTGAAGTTAATCATGGATGAATCAACAAAAGGTCTGTTTTATAATGTCAATTCTGGAAGTATCTGATTATCATTGTTAGTATTTAGCAATTGAATTTCAGTATAAATATTCAGCAATAGAACAGTGACTGTAAAAAGGCAAAGTTAAATGAAGCTGTATGCATCAATTTTGACCATCCTGTTAAATACTGAAAATAAATGGAGAAACTTTCTTTACCACTTGGTCAGAGTTCAGAGGTTTTGTTAGCAGTGACTTCCCCACATGGTTATTTTTAACTTTTGAGAGAATGTCCTTTATCTGAAAGAAAACACATACATTTCAGAACACAAATGATATTCAGATTTCAGCACAACTTTTTCAATTTCTTTTTGCTACTTGTAAGATCAAACACAGCACATTTGTTTTGGCAGACTCATGAAAACAGATACGCTTCTTCTGGCTTAAGATCCCCTATAAGAAGATTTCCTGAATACTTTTATACAATGACCAGCCTCTAAATATTTGACCAGCCACAAAAATATTTTATGGCATATCACTTCTCCTCCCAGTAACAGAAAAATAGTCATATGGCAAATTTAGCAAGTTCATACAGAAAGCAGGACTAGTTAAATTACTCATTTTACATATTACTAAGTTGTGTAACAGAAGTTCTGTTGCCAAATGCTGCACTGGGCTGCAAAAAAATCTGGTGATGGGTACTGGTAAAAAAGGCAGGAGATATGATAGGTATGCAGTCATTCTTTCTCATTAATTTTATTCTAATCCTATAGTTGGTTCCAGCATTTTGTTTAAAATAACATTATGTTTAAAACTTTTGCATTCACTCCAAATCAAACTTGCTTGTATTTCTTCCACTAGTTCCTGTCCTCAATAATCAGAGATGAAATATGCTCTCTCTGCCTTCCAACTACCACTGCATTCTTCTCTCTCATTACAAGAAATCTCTCCCTCCTCTTCTTGAGTGAACTTCCTTCAGCAAAGCTCTTCTAAAACCATTTCCATGAATGCCCACAACACTTGCACATAACTTTCCAGCCAACTGATTTTGCAGCTGGAGTAGACTGCATGCGTATTATTATTCCTGCAAGATTTGTACACAGTCTGATGGGGAGAACTACATCTTCATTTGTGTTCGCAAATAACTATGGGAAACCAAGCAAAACGAGCAAAACTAGAGTTAATTATCTTTTACATGTCAAAGCAGAGATTAAGGTAGTGCATGATCTACAGTAAAACCTGCAGCTGGGGACAGCCATTAGATACATTTGCAAGGATTATAAGACTTCAAATGGGCACACAGGCATTTACATTACATTTATCATAAAGGATGGTTCAAAGCTCAGTTTTGAGCTTCACTTGTTATAGAAATATCATCTCTAGTGATCCCTATGAAAAAAAATCTCAGCAGTAAGAAATCAAGTTCTAGAGCATCTAGTTAATTGATTAAAGAAATACTTTGAAAATCAACTTCCATGTGTATCTCAATTTCTTTTTTTTTTGCATGTATGAAGAAAAAATCTGATCTCAAATTTTGTGTGAAAACCAAGGTGTATATATTTTTGGGTTTTTTTACATCATTGCTGGGCAGCACTCTGTCAAGTTAAAAACACAATATCCCACAAAAAAGTCTGAGGTAAATATATTGTGCAGCTACCAAACTAGGGGAAAACAGTGTTTTGCCTCCATCAGAAAAGACAGCCTAGTAGTATCTGAAAAGTGGCCATCTACTTACTGTAGTATTCCCTGCTGTTATATTCCATTCATATCAAAAGAGATTACATAAACAGTGAAGTTCAGTTTCATGTCCCGTACTGATCCCAACACTCCTCTCGCTCTGATAATTCTTGCTTTTCTACAACCTTCATTTTCTTTACAAAGAACACGGTAGGGTTGTCTGAACATCTTCTAAATGTAGCCTTTCTTTTTTAAATCTTACTGAAGCATGTATGTGGTGCCTGTCATATTCCACTCCAAAATGCAAATGTACCTAAGCACAAACTATGAATTCAAGCAAATGTCTGAAGAATCAAATCTAAAGTTAATAATCAGCAATAGAATAAGATCAGTATGACAGCAAGAAATGAACAGATCAGTAATTAGTATGGAAGGAATGAACTGCAGATGAATTAAAAATCCTTTTGGGCAAGAGGTGTCTACTCACATACCATTGAGGTCAGAAATATTACCTCAAAGGTTCTAACGAGTTGAAAGGAAGAGAGTATGAAAATGAGACCAGCTGCTGGAACAAAAACCAAGACAACAAAATGAAAAATCCTCAACGTAATTTACAGTTAGAGTGTGAAAGAAGATCTGAAAACCAGTGATGCTGAATACTATCTAGAGGTTAGAATTATTGTAAGGTTGCAGCTGCAAGGACAACCAAGAGGTAAACCCAACACTGCGCTCCACATATAAAAGCCACACATTCTGCCATCACAAGTCAATCAGTGCTGCACACTCCTGATTTCCATGAACTGAAAAATGAAAGGAAGTTTAAAGAGAACAACTAAGGAAGATAATCAGTGAAAATCAGAATTAGGAGTAAGAGCAGCTACATGAAACAATCCTTTACTGACTGAGGAACTGCCCCCAAGTTTCTGCAACTTTTTCTTTCCAAGTTAAAGAGAATACCTATGCAATTTTTCTCCAGTACAGCTGTACTAATCAAGTAACAGTTAAGAAGGTATCTCTTCACTGATGAACTGGTCTGTGCTCATGAACTGGTCTATGTTTATGACAGATCGTGAAGTCACATCCGGATTACTGAATCTCCATGTACTCCTCACTCCCATCAGCAGGGCTCACGGGGAAATCCTACTACTATATGGCAAAACAAGCTGAGCTGCCTTACAGCTGCAGAACACATTGTCCAGCCATGGCTGATGACAGAGGTATGAGCACAGGAACTCTGACACACACCTGTCTGCCAGAGGACAAGAATACAATGGATGTGAGGATCTATGTTATAACACATATATTCCTACATGTAACAGTTACTCTAGATTGAGAAGGACATGCAGGAGTTTGAAAAAAAAACACACATAGCATGTAACTGGGAATAATACCAAAAGTAGTGCCCAGTTAAAAGAGCAGTGAAAACATACTCAAAGAAATGTAAAACAAATTATAATAGCCAAATCGTCCTGAAGTTTTTACACATTCAGGTGTAAAAAGTAAACCAAATAATTAAAGCTGGATGTAGACAAGTATATTTGACTATTTGGAATACTGTGTAATCAATGACCTTGGTAACACCAAAAATTTATGGGATTGTTTTGGAACTTCACACACTTTCTAAAAATAAAATGAAAAAAAATAAGCTGTTGGATCTGCTTCAGACAAAAATACCAACTTCAAAATCTGCTGCATGAAAATACACAGTTATTCTACTGTTACCAAATAAAGTGTATCTTTATGTATTGAATATGACATTTCTCATTTGTTTTGTAATTTTGTACTCCCTTAAAAAAATTGAGCTCACATTTTATTACCACGTTCAATACATTTATTAATTATCTTTATCTGTCGAAACAGAGCAATAATTTTTACGTTTAACACCTTTTGCACAGAAAAACATCATATATTATATGTATGCACCCCTAGTGTTTTCCAGATTTTGAAAAAACCTGACCTGGGCAGAGATGTCATTGTATTAAATTAACACTTTAAAGAAAGAACATCGCCTTAATTAGTCATAAGGTGTACTACACAGTTGCAGAGAGATCACCTAAAATCTTAAGCATAAAATATTTTCAAGACTCTCTTTCCTATACCTGCAGATAAATTCAGTACTTATTTAACTTTAAATATATTTTTGTTTGACATTTTCTTATGTATGTCGATAACCACTACCCTAGGTAATTACAGGAGATGCAAAAGACACTTGTTGTGATTCAAAGTTTCAGCTACTACAAAAATGTTTGAATGAAGAAAGCAATCCTGATTTTATACTAGTCTCTTAAATAAATTGGAAAATTATTTAAACAATAAATGTTCAGTTATTCCATACCAAAATACAGTGTGTGATCTGTCCCTTTGGTAGGTTGCTGCTGCACAGCCAAACTATTCTCAGAACTACTCCCACAGCTACTGACAATGCTGGAAAAGATGCTAGACAGAGACAAAGAGTAGACATGTTGAAATGCTGCAGATGTATTTGCAGACATACTAAATAAAAGTACGAGATCAATCTGTAAGTTTGTATTCCGAATGATATAATACTGAACATCAACAGTGCAATTTTATGCAGAATCTAACTAAACCAAAACCCATAAAATATTTGGAAAAATAAGTAAATTATTTCAAGAGAATTTTTGTGAGCATTTAAAAAAAAATAATGAAATGGTGCTCTGAAAACAAATGTTTATAAAGCCAATGAACTTTAATTGGTGACACCACGTTTCTAATGCAGCTATACCTATAAATGTAGGTCTCTAACTCTGTAATCTATCAAAATAACTCCAAACTTGTCCTATATTAATGGATGAAAGACAAGTAAACCTATAGCAGAAATTCTACAAAATCTCCTGCAAGGTCGGAAAAAATCCTCAGTTTATAAGGAATAAAACACACAGAGAACAAATTACACCTTATTTAGAGTCACAGAAGATGAACGAACTAGTTTTGCCACCTTTCTACACTTTGAAGTGAGTACAGTTGGTACATCCACTGTGGAACTGACAGACCTGAAAACTATTGGAAAACATCCGAGGCAGCACTAGTAAAAAAAAAGCAACCAAAACCAAAGCTAAAACACTTTTAAGATTCTGCTAATTTTAGTACTGTAACAGTTAATACAAACTGGGACAGAAACAATTCACACAATTCAAGCCTGTGAGCCTATCTGATAAGAAATCTTGGACTTTGTAAAAGGTGGCAGATACCATCTTTACGTCTAATAATTCAAAGAAAATGTTCTAGTATAACTACGTGTGTATGAAGGAACTGGTGCTCCAGGCTGTCCCACAACTGCAGAACTGCAGTCCTACCCCTATAATGAGATGAAACTAAATCTGTACCTGAGAAGTGAAGCAAGGAATTGAGCATGGAAGGCCACCAGCCACGGCTGCAGCCTATAAACTCAAACAGACGTAAACACAGCTAACACCCACACAAGGAGATCAGCAGAATCTGATCCAAAAAATCAATTTAAATCCATTAGTTACTAGCTGTAACTCTGACATTTTCATTCTCAGAACAGTGCTAGAATTGTTTCTTCATCCCTTCAAAAATACTTGCTGGATATAAGGATTTCCTTAAAACTAAATAGATCACGCACAGTTAATAGTGCAGGAATCGGCATTTCCATTTGCACCTCGGTGATGCCTTTTGTAAGTGAATCTATTAAAGGTTTTGTCTTGTCATACTGAAGACAGATGTAAGAAAACCATGCAAGTAACAGGCCCTCCCCCCAAAATCTGTGGATGTTCAGCTGCCCACTGGCTGATAAGGAAGATGGAAAAAAGGAAGCACAATCACGTAAAATTATTACACTCAAAGACTCAAAAGCAGAGGGAGTTTTTAATCGCCCTTAAGGGGCAATCAGTCACTCAATCTTTTCCCAAACACTAGAGAGAGATGAAGAGTAAAACTTTCAGCTGTCTGACAGAGAAGATAAATTCCATCCCAAGAGCCTATTTACTTTCTGCAGTAAGGAAATCACATTAAGGATCACATCAGTGAAATGAGGTAGAACCTGGAGGGACACAACAGATAGAACTGTTTTGCTGAATAAAGTTTAAGTAGGCTCATTCACTGAATACTGGCAATTCAGGCAATTTCATCCTCTTCTGCAACTATGGCAGCAGCACCAACAAATCCATACTTGCAATTAAGGAATTAATGAACTAAAAAGAATTAATTTAAGTTTTGGATTAAAAATTTAAATACATCCCAGAAATGACTACAGGTATGCACAATCAGTTATTACCCAAAGTCTTCTGTTTGCTGCAGCACATTTGAATGCGTAATAGGAAACTTACACCTTAAACTTGCATGGCGAAGTATGTCTGATCAGGTACATTGCAACCACAGGGAAATATTGAAATACTTCACCTCATAACTTAAAACACTTAGCTAGCTTTCAGAATTAAAATTCTTTTGCATTTGTCAAGTAGGGCTTTTATGGGTGAGACTGCTGGGCCCTTAACTCTAGGATGAATGCTTACAGAGATAGAGCTTACAGTTTAGCAAAAGACAAAACACGTAAAAGTCCATACCTTTTGTTCTACACTGGTTAACAAGAGAGGAATACCAGAAGATGAGGAGTTTGGCAGACCCAGTGCATCACAAATAGCTTGCACTTCCTGAATAATTTCATTGTGCTTTTCCAAATGAGAGCCTTTCATTTTCTTGCTGTGCAGAATCTTTAAAGCCTGAAGTTCTGTACTCAGAAATACTAGAGAGAAATGCATCATAATTTAGAGCAGATTTAGAGACACTGAAGTATTTCTGCATCCACATTATCGTATACAGCCATAATATATACATTTGTAAGATAACCATGATAAAAGGGAGTATCATATTATCACACTGGTTCCTGCTGCCACTCCTTTGTCAAACCCAATTTAGACATTGTTTCTTTCAATTCTGCTTTCAGCACCTTCAGATCGTGCAGCATTTCTACTCAAGCTGCCCCGAAACCTCTCACAAACACAGGAAGCAAGGTCTCAGTTTAGGTGAGCTGGAACAATTGGATCAAGAGAGGGTCAGGAGGTCTCAGTAGGTTGCACTATACTTTAAAAAGAAATTTTAGTTTCTGCTCAACCAGCTTTCTAATGTTGCTCTACTTTCTACTTTGCACAAGTGAGCTGATGCATGCTGAGCTAGGATGCAATGACCGTGCACATCAATCCAAAAACCCATTAAGAACTCTGCAATATAAATTGTACAGTAATGGCAAAGCATGCACATAAAATACTGTATTGTAAGTGGGAAAAATTATTATTACTTACACAGGAGTTTAAGACAATCTTCTTTCTCTCTTAATCTGTCTTTGATGTCTCCAGATACCAGTGACGAATATGGACAAGCCATTTCTCTCAGAAAGCCACTAATCTCAAGCTGGAAGCTCTCTACATCCTTCACACCTATGGAAAGAAATGCACAACTAGTTAATGGCTTTTTACAGAAACATCAAACTGCAATCTAATTTTAATTTATACACTTAAACTGCAGATTTCAAGAGCCCAAAGATTAACCACGTACCATCCTAGTAACACTTTTTCTTTAAAAAGCCCTACATATAAGCAGACATGCCTTCTAATAGTATACTGTACCGGTGCTTTGAATGAGGTAATGCTACAGCAGTCTGTGAAGACATGAGCACAAATGAACATCAGTAGGAAGAGAACAGTTTACGTCACTAAATAGCATGTAGATGTAACTAATTTTCTGATGAAGAAGTTACAGGAGTCATGAACCTATTATTTACAGTGATTGTTTTTAGTTCTACTACTTTTTTGGTGTAAACACAAGTAATATAAAATCTCATCCAAACTCCAGCACTTCACAGAAACAATCAGGCAGTGCTACCGAGTACCTCACATATCCACACACAGTGCCGACAGGACCAACAGCCTGAAAACACCCAGCACTGCAATTTACGCCATTAAAATAAGATTACAGACGTGAATGTACTTTTTATATTTATGTAGATCTATAAACACCCAAATCACCTTCTTTTTTCCTTTTGAAACAGTTTTCACAACACAAGGCCTTAATCCAAGAGCTATAAATACACAAATACCAGTCTGAGTCTGGCCACCTTTCAGTTATCTTGTAAACTTTAACACTGTAATTCCACTATTAGCTGAACAATATGGGTCTAAATCCACTGAACAAATACTAAATTAACATTCATGTACCATCTGTTGCAGTGATGCTTTCTTCCATATTACAAAGTGACTTTATTTGGGAACCTAACCATATGCAAAGCTCAAAAAATTCTGGCGAAGACAATCCATTTTCTGCTGCTTTATTCAGAGCTTCCTCCTCCAACAGGGCACCTGTGTACCTTCACAGACAGATAAACATTAGTAATAAGTATTAAGTGAAACATAAATGATACGTTTTAAAATTATTTTACTCTAAGCTAGTTAGTAATTACACCTAAAGGAATTAATCTTTCTACGTTACTTTTGTCAAGGAATAATTCAGACTTTTTTTTAAACACACCAAAATCTATTGGTCACTCATAAACAAAAGAGCTTGTCAGAAAATATGAGGCACGCATTTTCACACGTGTATGAGAAAACACACTTTGATCTCTCAAAACACGCCTGGCAGAGATAAACCCAAGCATTAATTCAAGTGTTCAGTCGCATTTCCTCCTACCATTAACAATTCACTGCTCTGGAAGTGCAGTGGAGGAAGACAACTGAATATCACGTTTCGCACGATTTCTGCCCCGTACCATCCGCAGCACATCGCGGGCGGTGGGCACCGAAGAACGAGGAGCTGCCCCGCCAGCCTGCAGCGCCACTGCTGACCGGCGCCGCGGGAG
>VZRM01005133.1:904362-977942 GCA_013397955.1 Grantiella picta | reverse complement strand
GGGGAGGCCCCGGGCTGCCCCCGCCCCTCTCTCGGCGGCCGCCTCTCGGAGCCACTCCCCGCATGTGGCTGGGGCTGGCTGTGCTCTACAGCGCTGCTCTGCCGTCCCGCCCGTGCTGGGGAGCGCCCCGGCTCCCTCACCCTCACCCGCGGGGCTCGGCTCCTGGCCCTGCGGCTGTGCTCGGGATTTGGTCCCAAATCTCTGCCCGCCGCAGTCGCCTACCCCGCTTCATGCGGTACCAGCCACCTGGAAAAATATAGAGCCAGGAGAGACCACAGACCCCCGTTTGGGCTCTGGACGTGGCTCATGCCAGGGCAGCCAGCTCTGCCACCCTTACCCCAAGCCGCCTCTGGGATGTGGTTCAAAAAGGCAGGTTTTTAGGCCTGGACGTCTGCGGTAATTCTGGGATCTCTCCAATTGTGACTTTCTGCGTGAGATGGTGCATGCCGTGTTTCCAGGGCACCTGTAGTCCTGATTTTCCACTGTGGGGTGCCTCAGCCCTGCTGTGCTGATTTTGGCTGAGGTAGAGTTAACTCTTCACAGTGGCTAGTATGGGGCTGTGTTTTGAGTTTGTAGTGAAAACAGTGTTGAAAGAGATAAGTTTGTGTTATTGCTGAGCAGCACTTGCACAGAGCCAAGGCCTTTTCTGCTTCTCGTACTCCGTAGTGCCCCACCTGTGAAGGGACTGGGCGCACAGCCAGGACAGCCGACGCCAGCTGCCAAAGCAATGTTCCAGGCCATGGGGTGTCACGATTGGATATAAAGCTGGGGGAAGAAGGAGTAAGGGGGGATGTTTCGAGCGATGGCATTTGTCTTCCCAAGTACTTGTGGTCCTTGGTTTGGCTGAATACCTCCCAGCCTGTCCATGGGAAGCAGTGAATTGATTGTTTTGCTTTGCTTGCATGCACAACTTCTGTTTTATATATTAAACTTTTATCTCAACTGATAACTTTTCTAGCTTTTGCTCTTCTCAACCTATGTGTGTTCTCATCTTTCTGATTCTCTACCCAGTCCCAGTGGTGGGGGAGCAAGAGAATGGTTGTGTGTTGCTTAGTTTCCAGGTGGTGTTAAACCACAACAGTCCTTTTGACCTTTTTTTAACCAGTATTTTCTTACATGGACCTCCAGAAAATACAGTGAAGACTGGTGGTGAAGACCCATAAAGGCATACAATCAGATGGATGTAATTACAACATAGAAGTTCTTAATGTGTGAAATCTCCGCAATTTTTGAAGCAACAATTTTGAATTATTTCTGTTTAACAGAAAATGGGGCTTTTTTGAGTGTTAAGCTTTAAAAAATGGGAATCAGGGCAGCCATGACATCCTCCCACAGCCACAGACAGAAATCTAGAAATTAAAAACATTGTTTATGGCAGTCAGGGGAAAGAAGAGCATCCTAAAGGCTGATACATTTATGTTGACCATATGTGTACATCAGTGCCAGTACATCAGAGCTCTCTTTCACAGCTCTCAACTGTCTTGTACCATATGACTGAACTTTAAAGGGACTTTGTTTCAAATGGGTTAACATAATTTCTCTAAAGGAAGGAGCAGAGACTCTGAAGATATACTCTTGCTCCTTTTTAAACATTAGCATCCAAGTAATAGAATGAGAAAACAAGATGCAGAAATGCACAGAAACAGCCTGTTCTCTTTTCCCTTATTTTTAAAGCTGTATCTTTATGCTACCCCGAGTGATTCATCACTGTACAGTTCTGCAAAACCAAGAAGTTTCTATATCAGTCAACAGTGCAGGCTAAGGAAAAGAACTGGAAACCACTGGAAGTGAAAGTAGCATAATGCAATCTATCAAAACTAAAAAGAAATCTGGTAGTTTAAGGGATACTGTGGGGTACAAGCAGGTGGCAGCATTATTCCCTGTGTCTCTCTGCAAATTTTCCTATGTGCCATAAATTATTTTGCTAATTTATGTTACAGGACAATACCTAAATTAGTAATATCTCCCACTGTCTTTTGATAGCACTGCATATATAAAAATATATTCATACATACATATATATATATATATATATATGAATGATAGCCAAGCATATGCATCAATCACTGATTTAATTCCACATGGTGTTTTTGAAAAATTTTAACTTTCCTGTAGAGTAGAGATGTTCTGTGTATGAGAAAAAATAAGATTAAATTTCACAAATTGTCTCTTGACACCCACAACTGAAAGACGATTTCGGTTGGGAATATATACTTATGCTCCTCTCATACCATTACCATTCATGCAGTCCAAGGCTTTCTCTGTGTCCATTCCTGAGTTTCTCATCTGTGGGAGAGGGAAAAAGAATCATGAGAAAGCTGGATAAAATATATTTTGTAACAATCTATGCCCATGGGTGTGGACTTTGCCCCATGCCTTTAGCAATATACAAACACAACCATAAGACCAAACACACAAGTGAGAACACCAAAGGAAGAGGTCTCAGCATGCAGCCAGTACATTCCAACAGAAGGCCTATGTGACTTTAGCTAGGTCATCAGTGCCCTAGAGCTTTTCAGTTTTTGTCAGGATTTCTTTTTCACTATCCTTCCAGTTAGCCATCTCCCTCAGAAGTCAGATAACTCTTGGTGCTAGCACGAGGAAGCAGTAGAGGTGCCCAACCAAGATTAGAAAATGAAGATAGCACTGGATCAGCACTGACTTGAAGCAGCTTGAAATGATACAAAATGGCAGCTATGTCCGTCTGCACCACAAGGTGAAGATGGGAATTTTGGGGAAAAATCTTCTGCCAATTCATATTAAATCTCTACAATTACAAGTTGCCTGCAATCTTGCTAAAAACCAAAATACATGACTTAATTTTCTATTGAGGTAGGTAAAACAACCATTTACTTGTATGAGTAAGACAGCTCAGAAATTGTTATGTTATGTTATGTTATGCTATGTTATGTTATGTTATGTTATGTTATGTTTTATGTTATGTTATGTTATGTTATGTTATGTTATGTTATGTTATGTTATGTTATATGTTATGTTATAAAGCTGCCCACAGATGCACCAGCTGCACATTTCAAAATATTCATTGCTTTGTCCTTCTCATATGCAGCACAGGAATAAAAAATGAGGGCTCTTGAATTCAAACAAAATGGAGACAGACACTTAATACAGGAGAGGTACAAATAATTTTTAGTACTAAGAAACATCTAGCAGACAATTAATTGACCACTAGAGGGGATCATAGGAGTGGAGAAGGAGTTGAATGCACTACATGAATAATGCTTTCCTCTAATCCAAGCTCACCCATGAGCGATGTACTGTATGTGCGCAGTTTAATAATGATTGAGAAAAGACAGTACTGTGTACTTAGGTTCTCATAAGAAGCCTATGTTGAGTATAAATTACATCAATAACAGTTTTACTTGTTACTGTGAAATAGCTTCTTTACACAGATATTTTTTCATCAGTTTAACTTAGTACAGAATAAGTCTGTTCAGCTTCCATCTGTAAAAAGGTGCTAATCATTCTTTTAACCTATTAAAAAAATAGGTTCTGTTCTTCAGACTTGCTGTCATTTAAACAAGTGTAGCTTGCTTGTTTAAAAGCTAATGTTAAATTGCTTTTAATCCTTCTGTAAATTCATTCTTATCTTTAAGGATGATTTGGGAGTACCCACCCCAGGTAATATAAACCTCATTACGTCATTGTGGAGCCAGACTGCCAGTTGGCATTTATCTATAAATTTAAATTACATCATTCTTGCGAATGAAGTATTTGCAATGTGAATGATGTGATATCAACTTCACTGTAGCTGAACAAATTTCCACTTGCTACAACGATCCTGCCATTTACTGGCTACCCTGCTGAAATTGAATTTGGCATCCCATCATAAATATTTGATTTAGAAACCACCCTTCTAACATCTTTCAGACCAATTCAAGCCATCTGAAGTAGTGACATCAAAATTTTCAGTCCAGAATGAATTCTTTCAAGAAACTATGCACAGTAATAGTTTCTGCAGAATGCAAAGTTCAGTTTCTTGAAAATGGACTGCTTTCAAACTACTTTCTTGTGGCACATCTCTCTGCACGGGTGGGAGAGGTCAGAACCGAGGAGCCATCAATACCTTGCACAGTGACTGCAACATACTTACTAGAACCCTTTTTCCACTACTTGTCGAAGAAGATGGTGGTTTTTCACTGTCCTTGAGTTGGAATAAAATGAATAAGGCCGTCTATCTTTGTAATGTTGTAGACTTAATTACAGATATTTGAAGTTACTGAGTTTTGTCATTTTCCTTTGAAGTAGTAAGTGTGAGGCCTAAATATTTCAGTGAGAAGTGCTCGCACCTTTCAGCATCACTAAAGAAATAGAAATAATTTGCCTCTCTTTTTCTATAGTGGTGAATTACAAAAAAAGCATTATGATTATTGAGAGGACCTAGTTTTTTTTTTGCTTAAGTTGAGTCTCACATGGAATATATTAATACACAACAATACAGAAAGAAAGACATTGAACATAAGCAGCTTTACGAGTGACTCATGGAATTGCCAGCACCTTTCACCTCTGCCAGGGCACTCAGTTTGTCTTCTAACCACCAAGATAGTAATTATACTGTAAGGACTAATTACTTCAGAAATTTCTGGTGGTGTTTGGATTTTTTTTAAGAGAAGGTGAGAAGATGATTTAGTCTGGAGGTGTCCAGTGAACATTTGCTTGCAGAAGAGGCTGCAGAGTGCTCATCATAATTTTGTATACATTGTTCCATTATGAATGAGATTGAAGCCACAAACCAGTGCAACGTATTAAGTGAGCAAAAAAAGACAGACCTGCAGTAAGTCTGGCCCCTGCTACAGCAAATGTTCAGCCTGGCAGGACAAAGCAATGAATATTCGAAGTTCATATTTCTCATTCTTTTAAAAATAAACTGTGCCCGTTTTGCTCTTCAGACCATATGGCATGAATCATTTCAGTGAAGCATTCATCACTTCATGATTTACACTGACATTAATTCTTAGAAGTTTAGTGGTGGGGCTTCACTGGGAGCGGCTTCATGTATTACAGCCATTCTCTTTCACTTTTTTCACTGAAAGGTAACTTCATTAATCTCAGAACTGGCATTACAGGAGAGAAACCCAAGCACAAAGTGGTTCTGCTTTTAGGTTTTCTGGCTGAAAATTAATTTACTCATAAATGTACACAAGCTTTCTATTTTAAGCTTTAATACTCATGTATGATTTAGTCATAGGTGTCTGATTGCTACTTATTCTGTTTTCATTTTAAGGAAGTACAACAGAGAAAAGTCGTATGGTAGTTCCTTTGCAAACACAAATTTAATTAGAAAATGCTGAATATTTAAGTGGCAAAGTAGGTATGTAATCGGGGTGTGAGTTACCTGAGAGGGATGCCCTGAGGTCAGAAACTGCTACTGAGTCCTGGCAAGCTGTGTCAGTACCACTGGAAGGCTGCAGAGTTGTCCAGGAAAGCCTCTGGACAAGGGCACCACAAGCACTGTGCTGCATTCATGGGGAAAATGGGTATATAGATTTGTAGCAGCTCCCTCTTTCAGCTCTTAACTCTCTTTTGTCATTACCTGTTTCTTTTTTTCCATGGGTTTCCCACAATTAACTGGATTTTCTGTGAGTTTTTTTGCCCCTATTAAACCCATGCTGAGAAGTCAGAGAAAGGAAACTTCTGCATATAATAAGACAAAATTATTTCTCTGCTAGTCACGTCCACAGTGTGACCTTGGGAAATCACTTAAAACTCTGTATTTCAGGTGTAAAAGAACGGTGTTATCTGGTTAATAAAGATGGTAGACCAGAACTTAAAATATATAAAAATTATAGTAATCATCATACTGTCCTTGACTGATAAAAGGTAAAGTATCAGAATATCTGTCCTAGTTAAAATAAAAGACAGGAAACATGGAATATTATTAAATGACAGGAATAGTTTACTTCTAAAAAAAATCCTGGATAAAAACATAAAATGGCAAATGTTGGGTCTTAAATGTAAAGCTGAGACTTTCAGAGTATGAGACATCCATTCCACTGGGGCTTGACTCACAAGTCATACTTCACAATTTATAGCAAAACTGGATTCTTAACATATTGGAATAAAGATTTTTAACAAGCTTCCATCTGTTGAACCACTGAATTGGCTTGGTCTGATCATGCTTGCTGTTTTAATAAATAGCCAGCATAATTTTTCAAACCACAGCTTTCAACTTAGTTTGGAGCATTTCAGCTTGCACTAGTTGTGGCCAGTCCTGAAAGATTGACGTTGCTTGTACATTTGGAGGAGCCTACACCACAGAGAGGGCCCAACCTCCTGTCCCGGTGCCTCGGAAGAAAGGCATACCAGTGCCATTTAGGAAGGGTGGGCTGAGAAGTGACCTCAGGATAGCCACTTCCTTGACTAATGGTATTGCAAATGAGACATAATTGGTCTCAAACAGGAAGGGAGTGAACCACTAAAGTCCGAAAGCAACTCCCTGTCTGGAAGGTGTGTTTGCCACAGCAAAAAAAAGCTACTCTGTTAGCATGGGAAAATGCAGCTTTGTCTTTTTGCTGGGTTTTTCTTTTTCAACAGCACAAAATAAAGTGTCCACAAAATTTGCCTGGGATGAAATTTTTGCTTTTACCCCCTCTACAACAAGACATTGAGGATGTATGTATATTTTTGATCATTTTATGTATTAGTTTTAAAGGTTAAAGCGAAGCATCAGTAAAATTGAAACGAATGTTTGTGGTCCTAAATAAAACAGTCAAAAAGGCATCAAAAAGAAGTCATAATGGGAGAAGTGATTAAAAAATAAAAGGGGGGGTATTAAATAGTTGACTATTAACAGCTAAAAAGATACACTAGCATGAAAGGCTGAACATGTTTGTGTTAAGTGACATGTTTGTGTCAAGCCCTGAGTGATAGGAGTATCCCAAACAGGAAGTGATGAGCATTTGGATGCTGACCACCAATCTATAGCATTAGAGTTTTCTTATGAGACAACAGGAATAAGTGAATTTTGCAGTTTGTTGTTTCTTCTTCATCTTCTTTACTTTTTTATCCATGCTCATCAGTTTCTCACCCATGCTTTTGTGAGGTGTTTGATCCAAACTTTTTCCCCTCTCCAATCTTGACCTTGTCCTTCTCGTGAACTTCGGGAGTCTGCAAAGCACAGGAAGTCATAAAGGTTCAGTGAAATGGTTGCTTAAATAATCTAATCTGTGTGAAGCAGCTGAGATGACATGGCTGAAATAGTAAAAAAAATGAGTAAATTAAAGGACCATGAAGTATTTGAGCCCAAATTATTGAAATCTGACAGCATTAGAAGCAAATTAAAAAAGTATGATGTGGCCTTTAATGTACGGAGTCTTCCTCTCATTGAAAATTCAATAAAAACTCACATACATGCCCACATCCCTACAAATATGTATATTTATATAAAAGCAGGTCCCTAACTTTTATTTCAGGCTGGGGGGAGGCTTTGGTTCTTAGTCTCTCTTTTTCAAATGATTCACCTAGGTACTGCTTTTGTGGAAAGTTCTTGGCATAATTCTATTGGATTCTCCTAGTAAAAGAAATAAGGTATTTTTAGGTAGCTTACTTTGCTTTGCCTGGAACTGCAGGCCCTTTTTTTAAATAGTAACTCAGCCTTTTGGTTTTCTTTCACCCCTTTCACCCTGTCTGTTGCTATTCCTTGAGAACTGTAGGTGGCTGATGAAGCAGTGAACATCACACGATGTCACTTAGCAACCTAATGTTCATAAATAGCAACGATCATTTTTCTAATGGCTATTTTCCCCATCGGAAAAAGATCTTTAGACCCATTCCATTCTGACAGTGCTGAATTCTTCATCTGACTTCCAGTATGTTTATTGCTTATGCTTTCCTTTTTGGGGGTCCAATTTCACATGATAATATCATGGCTGATGCTATTAGGATGCTTCTAACTTATTTCTGAGCTTACTAGTAGCATATCATGACAGTAATTGTTAGCACCATTTAAGCTCTTTAAGAATATTCTCTTCCTTTTCCTAAATGCCTGCACTGCGTAAGTCTCAGATGCTCTCAACATAGAGTTGGTGAGACGAAATCAGAAGGGTCAATTACAAATGATTTTTTAAAATTTTAAATATCTTTGAGGAATGCTCAGGAAGCTCAGAGATTTATCAATTCTTTCAGAAAGGAACTGGTAGGATTTGTGTGTATCGTCTTAAAATTAATATAATGATTTAAAATATTGGCTTTGCTGTGAAGGACCGCCTCTGTTAAATGACAAATTTTTGCAAAAAGCTTACCTTCACATGAGTATTCAGGCAGAAACCAAAAGATAAGATTATAAACTATGGAAAGTGGAATTGTGCAAGCCTTTGAAAAGGATCTTGCAAAAAATCACTTAGGAAATAGGGCAAAATTATGCAACTACCTAAGCCCAGCTTGTCCTCAATGAGTTCTCTGTCGGAGACCACAGAAGGAAAACCAACCCCAAATCCTGTCCGTGCAGCATCATTTCCCCCTCCCTAACCATATGGCTGCTCCTCAGAGAGCTGGGGGCTCTGTAACTGAGAAGAGGGAGTAATGTGGGTGAAACCAAGACACTGTGATCATGTGTGCGTGACCACTTCCACAAATCCTCCAGCTACTCTGTAAATACTCTCACTATTTGCATTGGTAATTCATACACCAAGTAAGTAGTGGCTGAACTACACAGGTCGGGAAAACTATCTGGTTTTCTCGCTCCATTTATTTTTTTTCTTCATTAAAAAAAATATATACTGCAGAACAGAGAAATAAGGAACACTGTACTTCCTTTTTATTTCCAGGACACCTTTGTCATTCATATCTTCTTTCTGTGGATCTGTGAGGGAAAAAACCCTCTGATAGAAAGAAACACTTATGCTCCAGAGCTCTATACCGCTCTCACAAAGCGGCAGTATCTTCTATCAGCAAACTATTGCTATCTGAGCCACTTTAGGCACAGTGGCTCATGTCTGGAGGGTGACAGCAGTGAAATCGTTACAAGCAGTCTTGAAATTTCAACTTCACTGTTTCTGGAGGAAGCCAGAAGAATAAAAACTGCAAAATAAACTTATTGAAGAAAGTGAGGACAGAGGTACCTAAATGACAGTTCTCAGTCTACTAAAACCTTTAAACTCAGTTTAACAGGAAAGGCAGATAAAGTGATATATGTAATGTATTACTTTCTACATTTTCTTCCCATGAGCCAGCAAAGTTAAGACTACTGTAATGAAAGATGAATTAATCCAAGCTGGGATTTGATGTAAATTATGCAGACTGAGAATATAAATGAGAGACTATGGCCTCTGTAAAGGTATGTTTTATTGTCTGTCAGTGCAAGATTTTTTTTTTTAATTCACATTTTTATTACTATATACATGATGGGATTACTCACAGATGTTGTCACATTCAGGATGTGCTGGCTGGAGACATAGGAAGAGAAAATCCTTAGTCTGATTACTTCCCAAAATATTTTTATTTGTCTCATAATAATTTTGCATTTTATAGTGTGAATTAGAGTTGGAAGACAGACAAATCAAATACAGATTGTGGGGTGCAGCAAAACTAAGATCTCAAAACAGTTATGAGCTTCAACAAAGATGAATTAGGAATGAAAATTCTTTCATGCTTTTTGTATGTCAGTAGATGGTACTCTGTATACTATCTGCACATACAGTGTGGGTGCAAAGAATGATTTTATAGACAGTGATTATTATATAGCTTTCCCTTAGTGCAATGGAAAGGACTACGGGGGATAAAAAACTATATTCAATTCAAGCTATTCACAATTCTAGTTACATTTACTTGAAAATGTACGTTTTGCCCCTTATTTTCTTTCTAACTCATCTTTGAGTTTAGGTGTGTTCACAGAGGGGTTTTGCGTCAGTAGTTCTGGCTTCTGCAGCAAAATATCCGGTAGCAAGTAAAAACAAAGTAGTAAATAAGTTTGCTTCACAACTTAACTGAATTTCATTGTAAGCCACATACACAGAGCTACATGTTGCATTTAGATCCATTTAGGTACTTATCTGAAAATGATATTCCTTAATAGTCTTTTAAAACCCCCATTTTAGCAATAAACTTACTTTTAATACATTTTATGTTAGCTCTTGATGCTGACCTTCCCAAATTATCATTCTCCTTATTTGTTCCGAACATTAGGTGGCGCCTCTAACACATTGCTACCCATTGCTTACGATCTCTCTTGTAGGAGCTTTTGCTCATCCTTCCTTTTTTTTTTTTTTTTTACCTTTTAGGCCCCCATNTTTTACAGTTTAGGCACCCATTCAGACACCAAGATACCTAGAAGATTTCCAATCATAAATATGCATAAAAATTAAGTAGTGTTGACACATGACCAAATTCCAAGGTATGCTGTTTCCTATTTCCTTTACTAAATGAAGGGTTTGGCATCTTAGAAGACAGGAAGCTCTTTGTTTGTTACAAATCACAATATGTACAAAGTATGTAAGTTGTCAATGGCCCACTATTGTGACAATGGAAAAGCTCCTTTAAGACAATTTGAGTACACCTTGTAGGCACCCAGGGATCTTTTCACCACTCCTTTTCCACAGGGGGCTGGTGCTCCTTGCTCTCTATTTCAACATAAAGTTAAGGCAGTGAAAAAGTATTTTTAGATGAAAAATGTGGCTTTAGTTGGTGATTCCACTGAGACACTGCTGTGTTTCAAGAAGAAAAATGTGGTGGACAGAAGGAAGGAATCAGGACAACATGGTGGAGCAGTTTCCAGGCCAGGTTTTAGTTCTATCAGTTTTCTTGAAGAGAAGTTAATGGAGGGGTTCAAGTCTTCCTCTAGGTTTTGCATGCTACCAGCTGTAATACCATGATGTAAATGCCCAGCCTACATTTCATAAAGCATGAAAAGATTTAGGTGTGGAAGGGTGAAGATCATAAAACTGATTGGTCAGAGCAAGCAATAGCTTAGTTAGCCACTGGGAAATACCAAGGGACAGGCAAGGGTCTAGCTGTTGTTGTTCTAAGCATTTGTTAATCACTAAGAAAAGAGGGAGGTTGTATACTTCAACTCACTATTTCTGCAGTCTGTGTTGTGAGAGATCCAAATTCAAACCTCTACTGTGCAGCCATTGAACACACCCCTCAGGTCATGCCCCTCCAACACCCCCAGAGCTGTCTGCCAACCCCAACCATCCCATTGCCTCTTACCCTCCCCCTGCCTGCTGTCCCCACTTCAGGTTCCCAGCCACAGTGCCCCCATCTCATCTCCAGTGCATCCCTGTCCCCATCCCAACAGGCTGCAGGCTGAAGCTTTCTCAGACAACCCTTCTTGAAGACTGTCAGTTACGAATAAATTGGTTTCGCTGAGAAATTTCTAGAACCAAGTCCTCTCCTACCCAGCTGCATGCCTTGGAAATGTGCCTTTTTGACCCAGCAAATACATGTTTTAAAGAAAGCAAACTGCACTAAAGAAATTTGTCAAAGTGCCTGGTGGATGGAACAATCACTTAGGAGCAATGACACCAGCACTGGTGGGGTCCAAGCCTCGCACTCATAGCCCAAGGTGTTATTCAGACAGGCTGAACTATTGTGACTAATTCACACGCCCTCCTTACTGGAGAATTTTACGTAGTAAATCAAGAATCCTAGATGAAAAACTATGATAATCATGGATATAATAGATATAGATATCATAGATATAATAGATCATAGATAAAAACCAAAGCTCTGTTTTGTGAATCCTGGCAAAGCCCTGGAGCTGCCCAGCAACTTGCTGTTTGATATGATTGCAACTTGATGCACCTCTATGTCTGGCCCATAGATAATATAAATTCACACGTGACATATTAGGCATCTAGTGACTTCAGGTGCGTTTTAGTGTGGAGTAGATAAGGCAGTTGAATGTCTGTGAGTGCCTACAGAGACACTTGAGGAAAGAAAAAATACTTGCTCTGAATTTACCTCACAATCCCTATGAGACTCAGTTGGCTGTCCATGAAAAGGGAACACCTCCTGGCAGTATTGTAAAGGAAACCACTTGATAAGACTGAGAAGTCTAGAGGCCGTACAGCTGTACAGGAAGGGGGGCAGGTTAATGGACTTGATAGGATTAGACAGTTTCTTGAAATACTGATTTCAGTAGGAGAAAATAAATTTTCAAACAAAATTGTTAAGTAAGTTTCTTCCCAGATTCTACAACTGTAGTAAACATTTTCAAAGAAACGAGCAATTTGAGAATCAAAAGGAAGATTAACAGCTTTAGTTTTATATAATAGCAGCCAAATTAATTTCTCACTTAGTGGAATTCATCCAGGCTTCTACTCTCTAACTTTAGTGAGTTATTCCAGATTTAAACCAGTGTAAGCAAGGGCAAGTTAAAAATACTCATGCCACAATTGGCCTTGAAAATACATTTCTCCAGCATAGACATTAAACTGACTGCTGAGGCAGACAGCATGTCTTGCCCATAATAATTTTGTATTTGCTTCTCTTCCTCAGTCCTTAAAATGAGTTCATGACTTCATGACTCTAAGAGTAAATACATTATATAATGAATACACTTTTTATTCAATATTTGGGGGAAATTAAAGTAAATGTTGTATGTAATAATACTGCATGGAAAAAGCAATGATAATTATCTGATGAGCGAGTTAATATGAAGGCACTTAGTTAATCCTGTGGTCTGAGGTAAATGGCAGACAATCATGTAAACCTAATTAACATCGTAAAAAAAAGACAAACAGCATTAGCCCATCAGTTCTTGGCTAATCTCTAATTTTCTTCAGAATACCATTGCATGAAAAGGTTAGGGTTTATATACTCAATTAAACCTAATTCCATAAATGATTTGTCATCCTTTGGCCAAAGTTGACCCCGACTTTCAACCTACACTCCTGCAAGCAGGTCTTACACAGTTAGATCTTTGGAAACAAGTTTTGCTTACTGGCATTTCCTCCCCAGTATTCTGGTACCTGAGAATTGCACAGAGAGAGGGTGATTAGTGAGAAAAGAGAGAAACGCACAACCATTGCAGTAATTATGATATCAAATTTCAGTGCAGACAGTTAAGTGAAAGGAACCTTGCTGAAGCATCAGCCCCTGGGAAAGCTCTGTGAATGAGTACATTTTTTTTTTATTATATTTTTGGGTTGGGGGAATGATTTGTGACATTTTCTATGAGGTTTTATAAAGCAAGTATACATAATGTATCATTACATTTAATTTCTGGTCATTCTGTTGTTTCCTTCTGCTGTTCATTAATCCTGGAGGATTCTCTATCACTTGTAGATAGTCCTTCCATGAATATGGCACTGTGGCTAAACATTATGAGATGTACTTTGGATGTCACAGAAGTAATTTGTTCATACATTTACACACAGACTTGGACAGAATATCAGAGGATGGAAATTACAAGTTTTAAAAAACTACTTATTTTTCACAAATTAACTTAGAATTGAGTTAATGGGACTCTCAGAAGGATTTTTGAAAAGCATTTCTTTTTATCTACCTGAGCTATCTGAGGTGAACTAAGTTTCAGGTCTCAGATGAGGAGGATTACCAGATTAAAATATCCACCTGTATGATGAACTAGCATGTTCTTCCTAGGGAAAAGTGTAATAGAGTATTTTCTTTGTTTTTCTTTTTTTTCTTTCCCCCATTTTTCTTGTCCTGAGTCTTCAGTCCTGACCTGGTAGTTGGCCATCCCCACGGAGAGTCAGTGGGGTTTTTCCCACATATATTGAGAGTGAAAGGAACGACACATAGAAGAGCAATTGTCCATTAGATGGACATCTCTGTTGCGTTGTTCTGCTCATTTTTACCTACATATCTTCATGTACAAAAGGAAGAGACGTTAAGAAGACTACTGGAATAGAGAACAGCTTTTCTATTTTACACTCAGAATTTGTGCACAATATTGGGCTCTTTGTCCATGTTTCATGAAATTCAATAAGCATTAGATATAAACTTTAGAATGTTTTGTTTTGCACAGATGTCACTGATGGACTTTGATTAACCTTTCTATGCATTTTGTATTGCCATACTTTGTTGACCCTATTGCCCATTTCCTATTGCCATTCATGTTGTATTTTGTCACCTAACAACAAAGCAGAGTCTAATTAGATTTGTAAAAAAATTTATCCAACTATTAGTCTTTATTGAGAACTAAGAGAGTAAAGAACTCACTGTTAAGAAATGAAACAAGTTAAGAGGGATACGTGCGTGTAGTAAAGAGGTGTCATGGAATGACAGGAAAAGGGCAGCACCTTCAAATTAAGAAAGGAAAATGATGTAATAATGATTAAACCACAAAACAGAACTCCAGCACAGTGAATGAGCAATGAAAATAAGGTAATAAAAAGGAGTACTGAACTAGCTCATGAGACATGTTATTACAGTGAACATTATGCTAGGACTGTTTATTTTGCTTAGCATTATGGCCACCTTCAAGGTTGCTATGACAAATGTGTGAGCGTTAAACGGAAAATGAACATTTTCTTTTTTAGCTAAGAAGGCATCCACCAGCTCTCTGCCTACTCAATTTCCTAAATTATGTGCCACATAAATTTAACTTCATTGGCACCAAACAAATGTTAATGTTAACCACTCATGGGTTAAAACAATTTTGAAATATTCCGTGTATTTCTCTGTTGACATTCCTAAATCCATAACTTGTAATCCATGCAGTTTTGCTTGAGGAAAGTACTCACTCAAAATGTAAGGCACAATAACAACACCTAAATAAGAAGTTCTACTAGCTAAAGGGCTGATCTGTAAAAAAATGAATATATACAGCTTCTACTGAATTTCAGGGAAATTAAAGTTTTTTCATAGCTGGCCTTTCAATGCCTTTTTTTCCATGGCACTGAAAGAGTCTTATTCATGTGTGACTAAGTGACACCAAAATTTATGCAAGGTTCTTACAGCAGAGGGAGTAAGGGAGGAAAAGCACAACAGGGTTTCTCCATGCAATTTACAAAAACATTATCAATGTGGTTCATTCATTGAGCAATGACAAACTCAAGAGGCCTGTTACCAGCTGGAATAGATGTATTGGACCAAAGAAAGGGAGAGTGGAACTGGGACAACCACAGTCTGAAAGTGAGCACAACACTGAAGTCTGAAAGTAGAGCACAACAAGGAAGCCAATATGCAGGAGGGTCGCACATTGACAGTGCTGTTCTCCAGGTTGTAATCCAACTTCTAAAGATCAAACTAGGTATGTGAGATGTTTAGTGGCATAGAAAGCAGGTACAGGATTCCCACCTGGCCTGTCTGGATGCGTAACGGGACTGGTAGAAAGCTAGATTAGCCTTGCAGCATTTGAAACTGTGCAGGTAGTGCTTATTAAAGTAATAAAATAATTAAAATACTAAATGATGGGTGGAGTCCCAATAGAAGCTCTGAGACAAGAAGAAAAGATGGTATAAAAAGAAGAGTATAAGGTCAGGAAGCCCAGCTAATCAGATCTCAGCATTTCAAAAGGAAAGGATCAATTTCCTCTGCTGGAACCTCAAGCTGAAGATACATTGCCCTCTAACCTGACAAGTAAAGAATTTTGTGATATTATTGACGGAAACTTCGTCACAGGCTTTTTCTTTCCTGAAATAATGTTTAGGAGATGCTTTTTTGCAGGTTTTCTCTGTTTGTTCCTAAGGGGTGATTAGAAGAAAACTGTCATGGTTTGTACATCTTAGCGGAAATTTGCAATTTCATCTTGAGGTGCCTGATGAGATGTAACTCTGTCACTGCCAGATTAACACAAACCATTAGGATGCTTCAAGTCACAACACAGGAACCTATAAAACAACAAGCAGTACTGATCATGTATTTGCCTGATGTTTGCTGTTGAAGAGTTAGGCTTATAACAGATCTCCTGAAGAGCTGTCCATGACACAGTCAAAGGAACTCTAGAGCAGCATGCATATAGATGAGGCACTTCTACAAATGTTCCCAAAGCTGATGCTCTTCTAAAGCTACAGGTGGTAAATAGCATAAAATCCTAAATGTGCTGCTCAGGGAACACTGTATGTAAGCAAACAAGTGACTGAGAACAAGAGAGAAAAAAACCACGGAACAACTCAAAACACTTTTCTAGGATGTACTTGGTGATGGGAGAGAAGCAGAACCTCCTGGCTGTAGGGATTTTGCTTGAGACACCACAATTTGTTTACCTGGCTATGGAGATTTTGCTTAGGATACCACAATTTTGCTTCAGCATCAGGGTGGGTGTATTTGTCATTCCTCAGGACATGCTGTGGTTCACTAAGCTCTGCTTAGCTGAAAAGAAACTTTTCATGCCATGCCTCTGCAGAGTGCTGCATGAGATATTTGTGTTGGTAGAAGAGCTGGAATTACTGTGTTTAAGTTAAACAGAAGAGCAGAACTAACGCAGGGGTTGAGCAAGGCTGAATACCAAGCTGCTAAGGTAAACCCCAGCTCAGCTTTCTCATTCTGGTCAGTTAATGGCTTGAAAAAAATTGAAGCAAACTTATACAGCTGATGTGTAGCATCAGTCCTTAATAACTGGAGCTATTTCACCTGAAGAGGACTGTCAATGAGCCACTGTAAGACATTGTTTACATGTGATCTGTCTGACTGATTAACTGCTGCTTGCTGACTGACATACATACTGGACAAAAAAGTCTTCAGCAAGCCTAAGTTTTTGGAAGAAACTGTGTGCAAGACTGTGCACTCAGCAGTCCTTTGCATTCACCACATTGTATGTGAGCCCAGTTAACATTTTAAGCAATTTTACATCCTGAATGCCTGAGACCTATGATCTCTATAAGTTCCTATATTCAAATACATAATTGACTTGGAGGATGCTATGAAAAAAAACAAAACCCATTTGGGAAAGATCTTTGCCTCAGTCCTGATTTGACATCACAGATTACTGTCCACTGTGATTTAAGTCAGTATCATAAACAGAGAAAGGTAAGACAATAAGTTTTCAGGTATTGTGCTGATACACATGATGACATGGCAGGTTTTTGGATAGCTCTGAATAACATAGCTATATTTATCTATATCTACAGATATATATATAGATATATAGATGATATCTAGATATCTAGATATCTAGATACATAGATATATAGATATATGAATATCTAGTATACTATAGTCTAGTAGCTGGACTATAGCTAGACTATATCCACTGACACTAAGCAGCACCTGTTGATACCTACCTTTTGACTAGCTTTCTCCACTTTTGTAAGAAATCAAGAATGAACTGACAATCTTTTGAGATCTTCTTTAAAAATATCACTGTAGATGTGTAATTGACAAGTTACTTACTGTCCAAAAAAGGAAGCAAAGAACTCACTGAAAATTCTATTACCATGCTGCTACCAGCCACACTTCAGAAGCTGTTTAAAGTCTGGTAAGTGACTATCCAAACATGTCAGCAGCTGGTGAGATTACTGCAAATTGTGTTGATCTTCAAAGTCAGAGATATAGTTAAGCACTAACTGTACCATGTAGTGGAAATAGGGAAAAGATCATTGCAAGATGACTGCAGCTGATGAGGTGCCATCCAATCATTCATGTAAATATGCAATCTGAAGTTCCTCGTGGGCTGCGTCACAGATGTCAGAGTTCCACCAAGTTCTGGCAGTGTGTTCACCAAATGCTCTGACAGCCAAGACTTTCATCTCAAGTGATGTTGTGATAGTATGGCTGTTGCTCTGTTTTTGCAGACATGAATCATTAATGATGTCAGCCTTTCCTAAATGACCTTTGCAACACGTGGGAGCAGTTCCATTTAAATGTTCTTACGTCCAGTTACCACACACAGAGTTTTAAACTGGGCATGCTTGAAGATCTTTTCTACAGTATAATCATTGATCACACAAGGTGAGATTTTTCACACACACAGTTTTTAGAAGGCAAACAATCCCAGAACAGGTCCACACACATAGCAGGACCTGGTTTGTTCATTTACAAATCTGTATCACTTTGATGTCTTGCAAAGTACAGCTCTTTAGCCAACAATCTGATAAGGAAGCCTACATTTTTAAAAGGTCATCTGTTGATAAACGTTAGTAACACAACCCATCACTGACTTAGTACATGCTACTTATAAATCAAAGAGCAAGCCCAGGTGGTGTTCTGTCCAGGTCTACAAAAAGACTCCAATGTATTACCTTACAATTGCCTGCTTCACAAAGGGGAAGGCTTCTGTACCATCACCAGAAGATTAAAAGTATTTTCAAGAGCAGGTGCTTAGGAAAAGAGTTTAAAAATATACAAATCAAGGGAGCAAGGACTTGAAATAAGCTGTTGCCCAGTGCAGGAAGCTTTGCACTCAGGATGTAACTGAAGCCTATCCCCAGGGGTATGGTTAAAGGTAACTACTGTCTCATTCTTCAGAAGATATGTAGCCAATTGGAAGTACCTGCACTGGGCAAAACACATTGTAAATTTTAGTTTGGAAGAAACTGTTCTGTGTCATCTAGAAATAAAAAGGTCAACTGGTTGAGCATTTTCCAAATTATTCTAAGAGCAACTGTCCTAACAAACTTTTACAATACAGATCGGCTAACATTCTCACCCTACTTTTCCCTCTAAGCGTAAATGTTTATGTTAAAGAAAGTCAGAGGGAGTGGAGATTAACTGCTGCAGTGTAGGAGTTTCAGTAGGTACATCTGGGCCACATATTCAGGGTGTGAAGCCAAAGTGAGTCTTACAGTTCCAGTGCCTTACAATCCTATCTCTGGTGCCAAAGGTATATTACTGCAGGATTGAGGAGTGATAGCATGGAAAAGTACAACTAACATAACCACTCCCACCCTCCTTTAGCTTACTTCTCATCTTGTGGGAGGAGTGTCTGTGGGGTTTTTTTTTGGTTGACCTTGGGGCAAAATCCTTCCACTTTCCTTACACTACTGTAAAACCTCACAGGAGCATTTACCAAGAAATGAGATCTACGATTAATAAATATTAGAGGACAATACCATCAGTGGTCAGAACTGCCACCACAGTCATGAATGTGAGTCAGTCCAGAGGTGTGAGGCTGAACACATGAGGACTGAGGAAAAAGCAAAGATGTGACTGGTCTAAAGGGAAGAGAGACTTCAGGCAATAATTGAGCATTTTTGGACACACTGGAGGATTAATGGAGAGAAAAGCTACAGAGAGCATGAAGTCATCAATGATAGTGCAGGAAGGACTTGAGTCACAATCAGCATGTTATTGAGTAAGCTGATGAGCCAGACTTATCCCTTCACTGCTGGCTGGACGTAAACGAGCAGGAATCTGTTGGCAGCAAGACACCCAACAAGCAAATGACGCAGTTCAGGTACTTTTGAATTTTCCAGAAACACAAAAAGGGCCAAAGTTTTTAGAATATTTCATTTTCCTAAACTTGAGAGAAACAGGACTAAGAAATGTGAACTGGCAATTATATAGTTAAAATCTATTTTAGTAACCATTTCAGACAAATGTCCGTCTAAAAATGGGATGAATATTTGTGTGCAGTAACATTACTTCGATTTTTTACTAGTGGCATGAAGGGGAATGACTCAGTCTTCTCAAGTCCCCACCCATCCTTTGGCTGTGGCTATCAAGTGTTTAAATTTTGCAGTAGGGAGAGGGTCCCAGAGGCACTGAGCAGCTGCCAGCTCTGCCTGTACTAGGGCACCCCTGTCCAGTCTCACCCTGCCACTGATGCTTTAGTCTGAGCAAATACCTGTGCCTTCCTAATACTCTGCACAGGCATTTTTACCTAGCTTTGCTCAGGCCTCAGATCCCAGCCAGGTTTTAGAGATGCTTTTAAGATTGATCAACTGGAAAAGGTTTGGAGGCTTTGAATTCATTTATTTATTTTTTAAACTAAACTATCTTGAAGTTGGCAACTCTGTGAAAACACTTTTTGTGCCAAAAGAGCATGTGAAGCAGCTGCTCAGCACTTATGCAAACACCTGTGAATATTTTTAAGCTTACTAACATTTAGCTTTCCCCCTCACCTCAATACCTATTACTTATATTGAAAAGCCTTTGTTCATGAAACATATTCATATTTTAATAATTCTGACAGTGAAAAACATTGAGTTATAATGATGACATGACTAAAATGACAATCCATCGATGGTAACTTGAAATATTCAAGCATTAACAGTAGAATTTGCCTCAAAATTAAAGATCAGATTTAGCAGGCATGAAATCACATCACTTATTCTAAAACTCTCTTGCTTCTCAAAAAATCTTAATTTTCTTGAAAAACAAGCCACAGAATTGCTGATGCAGTAAGTGAAATCTGGAGATCATCTAGGCAAACCTCAAGTTTGGGTCAGCTTGAGCAGATTACTCAGGGACCTGCCTAGGTGTATTCTGAAAGTCTCCAAGGATGGAGACTCATCACCTCTCTGGTCAACAAGCTCCAAATGCACTAAAGCTTTCAGAACTATGACTTTAGAGATATAAATTTACTAATGTAGCTAACACAGAGATGTCTGTGCAAGTCTGCCACAAACTAGAAGTCTGGAGAGCAGCACTTTTTTAGAAGAGTGTTGTTAAATTGAAATGTCTGGACAGCAGTAAACCTTCAATACCAATCAATTAGCTATTCATCTATGCAAATCCCAGACACGCATAATTTACAAAGCTTTTACAAAGAGGAGTTTCTGTACTATGACTTGGCAGATTTCTGAGACTGTGCCTATTGTGGAAAAGCCAGGACCTTGACTGTATCAGACTTTACTTATTCATTCAGGTACACAAAAATGCTCAAAGGCCCTGGGGAAGAAGCTGCATAGATCATTCAGAATGTTTAAAATTTGTTGTAAATGCTGCATTACTTGTCAACACATCCTGAAGAGATTAATTTTGTGAGCAGGGCCCAGATGATGCTCCTCTTCCCCTTCCTACGCTTTCCCTCTCCATCTCCACGATTCCACAGAGATAATTTAACCTCTGTCCCACAGTGTACCTCTTCACTTTCAGGGATCACCATTCTTACACACAGTTAAATACAAATAGGCAAGAAACAAAAGAAAACTTAGGTAAAACCGTATGAGACTTTGAAAACTGCCATTTGGATTGGTCAGTCTGTGGCTGAATGCCCACCTAACAGAGAAAACTTCTCAGCATTACCACATTCAAGAGTGATGCAATATTTCAAACTCTTTTGGTCTTTGCAACACAACTTTTAAGTACTATTTATAATGGGCCTTTAGTAATCAGCAGGTATCACCATCAGATGCACACCCGGCCTGCAAAAATTCTATCTGCTGGCAGAGAAAGCTCAAGAAGACTTCAGAACACACAGAAAGAAAAAGGGAACAAGTTATGGAGAAAAGACAGGAAAGCTCAAGCCACTCTTAACACTTCCCTCACAGGCAACATAAAGCAACAACAGAAAAGTGCCTAAGAGCATTGGCAGGTGCAGAGACAGCGAGCTCCAGCAAAGGGCAGTGATAACTGCTGACAGCAGTAATGTTTGAACAACTCCTTTTTACTTCAGAAACAATATTCTCAGTTTGCAAAGAAGTAGCTCACTACACCACTTGCTGTTTACATGGGATGCAAAATGGCAAGTTACCTACACAGTGGGTGTCAGATAGGTGTAAATACATTTGTATCCTACAAATGTAGTACTGGAAGGAGAGAGCTCATACAGGAATGGTTTGGCAGGTTGCAGCCGTGGGGTAAGGAAGACTAGCCCAAAACTCAAAGCCAGTTTTGCATGCAATAGTAAGTTTAATCATCCTTCTTATAGCTAATTGTAGCACCGACCAGGGAAACAGATTTGATTGGTCAGTACTGGGTCTACATTTAAAAGAGTGCCTCCTCCTCTTTCAAACAGTTATTATTTGGTCAGTTTACTTACCCTGATTCATATTACTCAAAGTCAGAATGCAGAAGAGGTTTCTGTTGGTGGTCTAAAAAATAAAAAAGCAGCAAATGCCAAAAATGAAATAATTGTTCCTGTGCATTACCTCGAACTGACATAGATAACTGCATATTGCTAAAAACATCAGATATGATTTGGTGGGTACTGACATGTGCCTGGAGTCTGCCAAACCACCACTTAGCTAAAATCACAATTAATCTGAGGAGCTTATTCCGTCAAAGTCATTATCTTCTCAAATATTCCCAAACTCCTCAAGTCAGAGCATGGATATCTAGAGATACAAGTTTCTTGAAGAACTGACTTACCTCTTTTTTTTTCCCCTTCTAGTTAAAATCAAATACTGTTAGTGATTCACATTATGTATTACTCAAAGCATAATTAAGTCAGATCCCATTGTGTGTGTACACGTGCTGTCCAACCTCAAATTAAAGGTATAAAATGTGGGATTATTTTTTATTGTCATTCATTTACTTGTGATATCTGTTTCCAAACTGTTAAATTACAGCTCAGTGTTCTCAAATTACAGAAGTGATTATACAGTCCTACAGATTGAAGTCTTTCTGTTCTGGCACAGGATCCCATAGAGATCCATGGCAGTAAGCCAAAAGGTTCAAGAAACAGTAATACAAAATGCTGAGTATTAATTGCTAAATGACTTGGGTACTTCTGTGAATTCTCTTTAGAAACCGGCCACCAGCTCTGTGAACTCTGGCAACTGAGTTTGACTCAGCTGTAATGAAAAAAAAAAAGAAAAAAAAGAAGAAAAAAAACCCCAAAAAACCCCCAGAAAAACACCACCACCACAAAACCCCAGAAACACAAAAAAAGAAAACCAAACCAAGAAGAAAAAAGAATGAGAAAAAAGAAGAAAAAGAAATCAACAGGAAAGAGAAAAGAACCCCTTACCTCTCCTTTTTTCCTGTTGAAACCCAGAAGATTGTGCATTAACCATGACATTAATGTAGATTTGTCCGAGATGTAACACTAGGTTTCTAAATTGTATGAAACCATGTTTAATGCTGAACCACTTTCTCATATGTGTTTTCCACATAGTTCTACAATTTTCTCTATTAACCCCTCACCTTATTAGTCATTCAATTAATTTGCCTTTTTCATTTCTCTGGTAGAGGTGCATTTTCACATCATCAATTAAAAGCTTCAGTATCTACACTTAATAGTCCATGTAACATTTACACCTGGCAATAAAAATTCTTCAAGTTAGAAACTGATCAAATGAACAGGGAGAATTACTTTATTGACTGTAACCAATTAAAAAAACATTTCAAAAACCTAGAGGCAAATAGAATTCAATTTAAAATAATCCATCCTAAACCCTGACAACTGAACTTTCAAAGTACCGTCTCTCAGCTTTCTACTTGCTAATTTTTTCTTCATGGACTGCTTAGTTTTCCTCCCTTTTCTGTATATATCTTATTCTGTAAGCTCAGAATTATATTCAGAGATACACATTTTTGTGGTGGGGTCAAGTGGGAACTCAGCATGATGTCAAGCACAAGTACTGCTGTGCTTATACAAAGCAAGCTTGTATAAGCACATTTTTCTTTAAAACATTACAGCAACTCTTAAAAAATGGTTCTTACATAGGAAGATGCTGGAGTTTGAAAGTAATACCTGTCTTTGCTTCTTTTTATTCTTTTCTTGAGCAGCAACATTTCATTTCATATCCACTGTTCCGAGCAATCCCAACACAGAATAGAAAAACATGTTATTTTTTAATTTCAAGATAGTTTTAATCAGGTAATTACAGGAAAAAACATTGAAACAGTTTTTATGGTGTTACCTATTATGTCAACTTATAAGGATATGATGTAACAAACCAGTTACAAATTTAAAGACATATTTACATTATATTCTCAAAGTAACAAGCTATACTCATATTCTTTAAGCAAACACCTATGGGATGAGTTAATTAAATTATACATAATTTAGCAGACACAATTAGCAGTTGAGGTTTAATGGAAACAATATACACATGAGGCACTTCGAGGTCATTAGGGTGAAAAGCAAATGGCACCAGGCAAAAGAAGGAAAACCATGTACAGCTTTTACTGCAGCTTTGAACATGAAGGCTGCTTCTTCACCAAATGCTTTGATTTCTTTAAAAAAGCACAGCTTTTACAATTAAAGGAGAGAAACTTTCAGAGGCAAAAAACCCAAAACCAAAAAGAAAACCCAACAGCCCCCTTAGCCCCTCTTTATATTTTTAAGTGCACCAAAGGAAACAAGTTTTATCCACCCAGCTGCTGGACTAATGGTACCATAAGGCATCTTTTTAAAGTTCTTTTTTGTTGCCAGCCAGTGATCCTGATCTTCATTTCACTAATATGAATGTATAGCTGTACTGGCTGCACATTGTGTTGTAAGCTTGGAAAAGATTTAAATTCTAATTTAAAACTGGGCATTATTTACAGAAATGTTTGACATTATCCTCCAGGTACACATGAACAGATAATTCTGAAGAGAACTCATCCAAAATGGGAATGTTATGTTCTAACATGCACAATTATGGCATTCTTCAAAATACCTTTGCTTCCCTATAGGAAACTGCATTGGTTAAGACTGCTTGAAACATCTCTTCTATAAGCTCTTAGAGTGTTTTGTCATAATTTTCTGCTGTTACCATAGTACTCGTAGATTATTAAATATTGCTTTAGCCATGCACAGCCGTAGGTACCCCCTTCACAGCTCCGGAATTTCATGTGTGAGAGCACACACCCACCTGTGCATACTCAGAACTTGATTTGTGTCACAAACCAAAAGGCCAGATTGCCTCTGCATGAGCATCAAAACCCCATCACTTCACTGTGGGAAGAACTTTGAGAGGGGAAATAAGTAAAATAATAATCACAATAAAAAAAAATAATAAACCCCCTTTGTTATAAGCCCAGTGGCACAATCAAAAGAATTTTCATTTTATTCCTGATTCTTACATTCCTGTTACAGGCCATCACAACAATTTTAAATCTAAGAAAATAATACGGTTAAAGGAATTTTATTTTACTACTAATAAAGAAACTTAAAAAGCATGATGAGCTAAAGCATCACAGTCAGATTCCAAACGACTGTTCTGTAGATTAACAGCTAAAGCGTAACCTTAAGCCGTGCACGGCTAGCCCGGTAACTGCATGGCATCGAGAGCTGTGCCTGAAGGCGGCCCGGCTTTCCCCAGTAGATGGTGCCCGAGCTCTGCTCTCATTTCACTTCACCCACTTTCAAGGAGAAACGATTTTCACGGTAACCGAGGCTTTCAACGAGCGAGGGACTTAATATTCAGTGACGGTTTCCAAAGGCTCGGGTCCCCTCCAAGCAACACAAAGCTCTGCTACTACATGCCTGACAAACTAAAGCTCTGGTGTTAAGCACAAGGAGTACGGACTGGGAAAGAAATTTCTCTATTTCCAAATGCTCAAGAAAGTATTTCAGACGAGACAGAGTAAATGTTACGTGCTGCAAAAACCAGAAGCTGTTTGGATGCAAGAAGCTGTTCTGGAATGGGTTTGCTGTACATCTACCTTCCACTGCTCATCTCCTCAATGTAACAGTGGGTAAATCCCTAGCACCAGAGAAAAAGTACACGTGCATGCTACTAAAACCAACACTTAGGCAACCTTGGCTCTTTGCATTCATTTGGTCTCTCAAACCAGGCAAGCTGGCTGACACTTCCAGCACAACAGGAACAAGCGAGCATGGGCCCATTCAGTAATCTTTTTTAGATGATGCAAGTCTTCAAAGAGAAAAGCAAAAGGTGAAAACATTCTAGCAGCAAAGTGGTTAAATGCAAGGTGAAAATATTAATGCACATATTTAAAAAAAATTTAAAGCATATGTTTCATATAAAATACAGTACAGGATGAGGAGTTTCACTATGTTGTAGAGTGCTCAGAGGAAACTGCTAAAACGAATTTCTTTCTGAAGTATATATACAATATGATTATATAGCATTTTCTTATACAGCCAGCAAGTTCTTTTCTTAGGTTGTTCATACCTCTCCACCTTGAATTAGGAACCTAGCACTTACAAACATTAAATTCCTCTCATTCACTAGAAAAACATCACTGTTTTTTAATGAAAGTTGTTTTTAAAGTTAACAGTCTATTCTAGGCAACCAAGTTTGGCTGAAAATGTGTGAAGCATGAAAAACAACCAGAGTAGCAGCTTTCAAATACATAAAGAGTAAAACCCAAGACTGCTGCTACCATGTCATATTCCTGGATTTCCGCCATCCAATCAACTCTTAATACAAAACTAGAAGCTCTTCCATAATTTCTACAGTTATCAAGATATTTGTTGTCTTTTTCAATGTGAAATAATACTTTGAGATGATCTATGTACACAAGGCGGTCAGTTCAAGCTGTAATATAAATATAAATGTTTTCTTTTAAAAAGTATTTTACAGACAGATAGTTATATACATTTGCTCATTTTACTGCTGGGATACAAAGGAAAATTAAGGGGCCTGATACATGCAGAAAAAAATTACACAAAATGTACTGAAGAAATGCATATAAGTGAGAAAAGTAAGTCATGCATTTTTAAAATTAAAATGATTAGGGGTTCTGTGTTTCATAACAAGGGTATACTAAAGACACTCTGCCCCACTCCAGCCAAGATGTCAAATAGGCACCTTTACTAATGAATTATGACTGGTTCTAGTGTTTTACATATTTTTAACAAGAAGTATATGTTTCTTACTTCATAACAGAGGAAAACATGTAATGTTTTTAAAAATTCTCGGTGGGTTAATCAATTAATTCTTACCTGAAAGTTAGACTAAGTACAAAACTGTAAGACATATCATACACAATGTATCGTCACTCATACACATTCATACACACACTCACTCACTCTCCAGCCTCCCTCCCCAACCCCGTCTTCAAATTTCCCCAATTAATAAGTTTACTCAGTTTTGCCTGGGCTGTAATTTATTTCTCAAGCTAAGGCTTTTGTTGTTCTTTTTGAACAAAACACACAGTACTTTTGTTTTTGCCCATTCAAATTAAAAAAAGTTATGGTTCAAAATAATGAAAACAATTTCACTTTTGTTATTAATCTTTTGTTTTAATCATAGTACTTGATAAACAGCTGAACAGGATCCTAGTTTAACAGAAGGATAAACAAGAACACTGATGACAATTTGTTACAACTGCCTTAATGTACCTTTTGCTTAATGAACATTTGAATATGCAAGAAAGTATTTTTGGAGGACACCCCAAAAGAAAACAACTTGCTGGTTGAACAACAGAAACAATGTCCTTTTTGCTATTATGTTGAAATCAAAGTCATTTATATATAAAAATAAATGTTATGTTCTAACGAGAACATTTTAGACAATTACATCTGTGCTTAACAAAAAAATATTGGTCACTCAAGACTAGAATAATTAATATTTTAAAGGTTTTTAGATTATCAGAATGCATGGATACAACTCAACACAAACTGTAGCTGAAGGGAACCGAGACTGAAAATATCAATTTGTCCATCTGGAATAAAAATGCAACTAAATTAACTATTTAAAATACTACCATGGAATGTGACAGTAGATATGGTCCATACCTACTATATTGGAGGGAAGGAAAGTTTAACATGTAATAATTCGTACCTTACACATTTAGTTAAATATAAACATTTGTTATTTATACATAAAGTCGCTTCCAAAAATCTATTAATAAGTGATTTAGTTGCACTTAAAATCAGTTTCATTTCTCATTTGCTGAGTATTAACTTTTCTTAATCTTAAATCAACTGTCACTAGTGCACTTTTAGTTAAAATTTCCCCTCAGGTAAGTTTTAATCCTTTTAAAAGAGCCCCCTCACCTAAACCATGAATGTACAAAGTGGCAAAAGTTAATCCCTTTTAGTATAATCATAGTTTATATACTCATTTTATAGCCAATAATAAGAACAGGCTTTCCTTTGCAAAAATCTCCTTCACAACTCGTAACAAACGCCACGCACTCAAAGGAAATAGTTAGGCGTGGCTAGCACTTGTAAAATGCCAAGGTCTGACAAGTCTTGTTGCTTCCTCCACATCAAGCATCTCTTACGTGAAAGAAGATTCCCTTCAGCTTGCCAAAAAGCTTCCACAAATCCAAGTTAGATGCTTCCTGGAAACAAAGATTTTTCAGCTCTGTTTGGCACAAGACTGATTCATCCTGCAGCTTTATGCTTTCCTCCACAGCACCCACACACCTCACCACAGTGATGGCATGCTCTCAAGGGGAGGTAGCAGCACATACAAGGAGCAATGAATGAGAGTGCCACCAGTGCTAACCAGCGTAAGCAGAACTTGTCATCACTAGTGTCACATGAGCAAGGATCAGAGAAATCTCCTTCAGAGTCTGACATGCAGTGATACAGCATGCTCTCTGCGCAAAGCATGCAACTAACTTGGTAGATACATCTTTTAATAGGATCTGGCGCATCTTGACATTTTCCTCTGCCATTATCTTCATGATTAAACCTTTCCTGGCAGTATATACAGCGGGAACGCTCACCATCCTCTTTTCTTCTTTTTGAGTTTTTAAATTTTGATGAGGAAGGCTGAGTTTTAAATACCACAGAACTCTTTGAGTCTTTTAGGGAATTCAACTTAGTTCCATCCCCACATGGGTATAAATAGTCAGATTTTTTACTGTCTGATTTAGAAAATGGTATATTTGAGTCTGCGTCATCCCTTTCCAGATCGTTCTTCCACATGTCAGGATGCCTGTAGTCTGCATAACGACGTATCAAAATGTCACGAGGGTTTATTCTGACAATTTCATCTTCGTCCTGAAAACTAACGTGTCTGATTGACTTCAGTGGGACCTGAAATGGCAAAGCAAGAGAAGTTTACTATGGTGAAGTCCCAAATTTATGTCCACCTACAATGTAAAATTTAGATTAGAAAATTAAAAACAGAAGACCTTTTCCCCTTGCTGCTTGAGCATAAAATATTCAGCTTATTTTATCACTACTAAATTTACAGACTTCCCCACAGAAATGACTCTTTTGCATGGTATTAGGTCTATGAGCTTTAGTATTCTTTCCTGACTTTCTAGTGTCTTGTAAGGGTTTTGTGTATTTTTGTATCCGCATAAAACTTGGTGCTGCTCTGTGAATTATGCTCAAAATTAGAGTGTTAACATTGAAAGCGGAAACTAATTTCACAGATTAATTATGCCTTATGTGCTGATCTGCTGTTTTAGGCCTAACTCCCTGATATGTTCCTTTTGTGTTATCTAGGAGAAGCTTTCCTTAATTTCTGCTCTAAAGTTTTCAAATTCTCTCCAATTTGTAACAAGAGTACTGAATACTGGTTACTTACTATCTGAGGTGTATTCTAGGTAAGGATTTTGCCATATGAAGAATAAATACTCAGTATGACAATCAATCAATAACAGCAACTTCTGAACATGTCTCCCCTTAGGTATTATACAGCATTTAAACTGATTAGTTTAGAACATCAGCAGGCAAAGACCCAAGAACTTCTTAAATTCTCAGTTTGTAATGAACTGACCATAATTTAAGACCTTTTTACCTCAAAAGGTAAGTAATAAGAATGTGCTAAACAGATAAAAAAAAAAAAGCAGAGAAGTAAGATAGAGTTCTTGTTTATTCCGCCTTACAGTGAAAGGGCGTGGGGGCATGAAAAAGTTGTCAAAGGTGACTAAACTCATAGAATCATCCACACTGAAATACTGCAGGCCTTAGATATCTAAGTGTAAGATAGCGGACTGCCACTAAATGTTACTGAAATCACATTACAAGTGACCTGCAAGAAAAGGTGCAAATAATGACAGGAAAAAATTTAGCACATGTGTATGGAAGTAGCTCCTGAAAATAGCAGACAGTGCAGCAAAAAAGCAAGGGTCTCAGTATGCCCCAATATTTGTACCTTACAGATAGGCAATTATTTTCCTACACTGTAGGGGCTATTATAACCAGAGCCAAATTATGAGTGGGCTTCAAGTCAAATTCTGCCTTTTTCTCTGTCAAGTGCACAGCCTGGAAACCATCTCACAGAGAAGACAAAAAACCTCTCCACTCCCTAATCTATTAGTCTTAAAAATTCTTCCAGAACCATGAATTGCTTGGGAGTAATCTTTGGCATCGATACTGTTGCTTTGAGAGTATTTACCTTATTAGTACTGTAATTAATGAGAATTAATGTGTCACCATTCCATAGTCAAGGACAACAATTGAACTGCACGTTCCTAATCTGTTGCAGTGCGTTGAACTACTTAAAATGATGTTTTAGATTAAAACATTTCTATCCACTTTGCACGTGTCTATGCTCCTACTGCGCTGAAGTCTGCATGTCCTGGTTTTAGGGTAGGAGACAGAGAAAGGAAGAGGGAAGGCAGCTGGAAAAGAGGAAGGAAGAGCTTCTTAAAATATGCTATCTTCTGATTATGTAAGAGTATCTGTTGCCTGCTCTAACCATCACTTCCCTGCTCAACAATCCTTGTGTGATGAGTACAGAACTGTAATTAGAGATGCTTTGCCCTGGGACTTTCAACTGGAGTATGCTAACAACATTTTTTTTGCCTTGGCTCCAAGCCACATAGTTGAACTTCCACAAGGTTTCAAGGATACAGGGAGAAGAAACGTCATATCCTGCTCATTCAACACTGCTCCCCTTCCACACTTCCCCAGGCTCCCATGCAAGCAGTTAGGTTTCCCCTTTGCTTATAAAAGCAGACTGCTTCTAAGCCCTAAACTGTATTCGAACAAGAGGAAGAAATCTATTGTTTAGCATCAATAACTTGCTATGGCTAATTGGCTTTTTTGAACATTTTGCAGCATAAATTTATTTAAGAAAAAAAGCCGCAGGAAGTAATTAGAATTCCATATGTTATAGGCATAAAGGATCGTTACCCCACCATCCACACAGAATATTATGCACCCATTTAAGACATTAAATAAACCCCCTTGTTTAAAAGAAAAAAAAACCTAAAACCAAAACACAAAAAACCCACCCTCAATCTCTCATTGCCCAGACAGCAAATAGCCATTAAAGATCACTACAAATACTAGCAACTGTAAAATCTAACATCTCCTTAGCCTCTGAAGGCTTTTTATTTGTTTGAGCAGAACACATCATAAACACAGAACTCTTTCTGAGTCCTCAGCCCAACACCTAAAAATGCTTAACTGGCATGTTACAAATAAGGCACCACTACATTGTTTGTCACTGATATTAAGAAATATTTTTTGAGTGGGAATGCTGAAAAATAAGCAAGCTGGAGAAATGCTGGAAAAAAATTATGTATATGAAGAACTTACTCACTGGCTGTTTAATGGGACCTATGGGAATGCGTGAAGTACATGAAAACCTAAGAACAACACACAATTCAAATTCAGATAAGTACAAATGCCAGCAAAATTTAATGAGATTAATGCACTCAGTCCTCTAAACATTCAAAATGAAAACTCAGTACAAGTATCATCGCTGCGTAACAGCTGAAGCAGGAAGGTAGGAAGAACGTTACAGCAAACTGGAATTCCAGAGAATCTGATTCTGAACACGATTATTCAGCTGGAAATTATGCAGAAATTTTTTGTTGGCACGACTGAACCCACAAGTATGGCACCTTACTTGAAGGAGTGCACCTTTAAACAAGTCACTTGCTTGGAACTGTAGCCTTTGCTCTTTCTCCTCAATGAAATACACCTGATTTTGCTCAGTGTGCAACTTCTTAATATGAAGACACAGCAGCTGCCTATGACATTGCAAAGTACTACGTTTAACACACATCTGTGTATCAGAAGCTGAAAAGCTGAATGACTTGAGTATTTTTTTACTAACAGTCAAAATACTACAGGTAAGGATTTGAATTGTCATTATTCACTTTAGTTTGAGCATGTACTTCTTGAGCTATTCAACTTATGAGCCCAGTATGTTCAAACTTATTTACACCAAATTGAAATAAACCTGGTAATTAGCTGAAGATCTGCTGCGCCACCTGGTCACATGCACAGAGCTAAGCAGAGCCAGTGCAGTGTGTGCACATACAGAATGTGAGGCTTGGGTGACCTGCCTATGTTATAAATGTGCGTACCATAAGACCATGCAAAAATCAGGGAGTGTCTGATTTGCTTGCAGGTGGTGCAATATGAGAAGAATATTTTAAAGAATATCCACTTAAATTTTCATGGAATCTTCCATAACTTCAGTTTTCAAGAACTGAATTCTAGCATTATTATTTGAAAGAAATTCCAATTTCGTTTCTGTAAGGCAGACACAGACTAATCAGTTTAACACAGCCTAAATTATAATTTTCTCAGAAGTCAATTTTATACACGCTCTTGAAACATACAGGTATTTTAAGTTATTGCACCTTTCTTTACAACTAAGTGAGGAGTATCAGCACATACATCACTGGTTACTGTAGCTATTAAATATTAACTGCAATAACCTAATCACCCATCCATTCTACTCTAAAAAATACTTCCAGTTCTCTTTGCAAATAAATGGGAAGAGTGAAAAATATGTACCTCCAGATGAACAGGAACAAAAATATGAGGTGACTTATACTAAGAAATAATTGAAGTACATCAGTGATCAAAAATCAAAGACTAATAATTTCAAGCTCCTTAGATCTCCATATAACACTGTTTGGTTCTTTTGCCCAATAAGGCAGCTGAAGAGGAGCTGATACAAGACTTCAGTACAACCCTATTTTTCTCTGCAAAAATAACTGAGGGTACTAAAAAAGCTTTATTTCAAACAGCAGAAATATCTTCTGGTAAGTCTTCCGAACTACTTGAACTTGCATTCTGCTTTGACTTCTGTTATTCAGATTATTCTAAAAGCTTCCCATACGTTTGGTTCTAGACATAAGACCATCAAATTAATTATTATCCAACTTACTAAGACTACTTCTACTGTCTAAAAAACTGCCAGTTTTTAGCTCTAGAAAACAGAAAAAAGGTATAGTGCTAAAGGAAAAGCTATACCAATGGCTGAATAATTTTCATACATAATTGATGTACTGACATATGTATTTTCCTTCCTGTACACCAAAATAAGAGTACTTTAGTTTAAATAGGCATTTAGAAAGCATAAGCAATGCTTCAATAAAAATATTTAGCAGAAGTGCCCTACTATACAATGCATCCAAGACATCAATTTTAAGGATACTTTTCAATATTTCTAATCAAAACAGTATGAGTATACAGGTAACCAAGATTGAGCTAATGCCAATTAACATTTTCTGAAAAAATCTAAATAGCTTTTCAAGGCTGCAACTGCTAAAATTGGCAATACAAAACCAGACTTCAAATAAATTAAAAGACTTATTCAGGTAGTCTGGTGCACTACAAATATAGGTGAATACCTTCACAAAGCTTTGCTTCTGCCATAACAATGCCACAATATTTTGGCTGCAAAGCCTATATTGAACATTTCAAGAAGCTGAGAGTGTAATACTACATACAGGGACTTAGAATGCAGTGATTTCTTGTCAGAAGCTACATACTGTGTCATTAATACAGCAAGCAAAGCAAGGACTCTTGCTGATATTCTTACCTGGTTAGCTTGGCTAGGAAAACAGGCTCTCCTGGTGTTGAAATCCTCAAACGTCGAAGGCCTTAAATTTGCACTGTTGTAAGTTTCACTGGTTACTACAGTTTCGTGTTGAAAAAGGTGATCTTTCATTAATGAACCTGATGTATTTTCTTGAGCAGTCTGGAACACATAAGAACTCCCTTGAAATGATTTTGCATTTATATAAAAACCACACCAAAGCCACCAAGTTCACACATAAATGTGCTAATATTTTATAAGCGTTAGAGGCATCTATTAACACAACTATTCTTAAATGCACATTTTCAAAAGCATTTAGAAGTAGGCAAGTATTTTCTTTGCTATGAGTCAGCCTTGGTAAGTACAGAATTTCTTCTCTGCAGACAGTACAACTTGGGCACTAGAGATATATCCCTTTGAAACTCAGCTGCTAAATCAGCCTTCTTTAAGGAAGCAGAGATTAACCTGTCTCTGAGATAATGTTTTCTCTAACTACCCACGAGGCTGCCACTATTTACAAAAACACAACTGGAGAAAAAAATGTTCTGAGACTAGTAAGGCAAAAGCTAGTCAGATCTTTTAATAAATTTAAATCAAAATCAGCTGGAAAGGAGGAGAAAGCAACTTTTAACCTATACTGGCTCAATTAAAATATCTAATTGCAGCAAGTGTGTATTAAACAACTAGTGACTGTCTTTTTGATATTGAAGTTATAGCAGGCAATTTGATACAAAAGTGAGACCATGAAGCAACATATAATGAGAGATCTGCAGGACCTGTGCCATTCAGAATAAGGAAGAGGAAGTATACTTGGGTGGAATACTAGCTTGTAAGATGATCCAATTTCTGAAATGAATAGAAAAACAAACAGTTCTCATTCTTTAAGCTTAACTGACTGGGACTTACTTAGGATACAGCAGAGCATTTTGATACTAATTCCACTGGGCTGTCAAAAAGGTACCATATGATGTTTTGTTTGCATTGAGAGACACTGCAAAGTTAACTGGTGGTCATCATCTGATAGCACTGAGAAAATTCTGGCATCATCCAGCTTCCAGCAATGAGAATGTTTCAGCTTTATTGTAAGGATTTGTAAGCATCAAGAAAACATTAAGAGGAAAAAATAAAAATGCTGCAGAAAAATACAGAGGCAGAGGCAAACCTAGAGTTTTGGCAGGTTAAGTATTAACTCTGAACCATTAGCTTTCACTTATCAAAATACTTAAGGAACTTATTCCAGGATTACATTAGTACCTCACATATATAACAGCCTAATGTATCAAGTTCTAAGACACCTAGATAATATGAAAGAAGCTGGTCTGTAGCTGATTTTGTAGGAGAAAGAAAATCCTCACAGCACTAAGGATTCATATATTGTTCAGAAGCACTGTGTGTGAAAATATTAAATGTAGTAATTAATTAATGATCAGTGTAATTAATACTAGAGAGCATACACCCTGATAATGACAATAGCTCACTCACTCAGGTTAAAGTTACTCTGAAAAATTTTGAAGGCAGGCAAAATACCAAAAAGTATTTTATGCAGATCCTTGAGCATGACACCACCACAAACTAAATGACCCTGTTATTGTCAAAATTAAATTTTCTGGTCAAACACTGTTGGGAAAGGAGTATAAAAGAAACGTTGGAATAACTGTCAACAATTGGAATTCATATATGCATACTTATTTTAAGAGCAAAAAGCATCAAATATTAGTGCAAAAGCAAACATCTTCCTAGCAGGAGGTACTCCTGCAGATACATTACCCAATAACATAAAAAGCTTTCAAAACAGTGGTTCAAACCACAGAAGAGCTGTGTTCAAAATGAGGAAGAAATGCCTACAACCATTTTTAGTCTGAGCAATATTAAAAATGACTACAAGCATTTAAGCTAACAGCTAAAAGCTGTTTTACAGAAACCACAGTGATAAGAAACCCCCTTCCCCTGGCTATTATAAATTTGAGTGGTCTAGGGAGAAGGAAGCAAGCTGCAAAAACCTCTACTTCTTCCTTCCCTAGGAAAAAACACATACTACCCATAAGCCGACCTTTGTCCCTGGGTGAGATTTGCAGCAGCCTGCATTATTTCCTCTCCCTGCAGGTGATTCACACCTTTTTTCTTTAGAAATAAACTACCTACACTATAGAGCAAAAAGGACACACACATGCTCACAGAGGCAGACACATGTACTCGCCTTGGCAGTCAAAGAGGGCTCCATCTAACGAAGGACACAGGCACAGATCATCTCTTACTGTGCTAACTAGCAGTGCCAGATGATGTATGAAACCCAAACCTTAACCTTAAAGCAAACCTTTGTGCCCTATACACAGCAATTATCAAAGAATGCTTCTAGAAAATTCTAGCACAGATACTACAATTCAAGCTAATTGACTTCAAGGACAAATTTTGGGATGGCAGCAGACAAAGCAAGGCATCTGCCCTTTTGTAAGGCAAGAACTTGACAGATAGCCTTTTGGAAAGCAGAGTGCTCAGCTTACCAACCTAGACACTACTGGTAACTGGACACAGACTAATTTCTGGTATTAAAGCGAAAAGCAATCATGTCAATTATGATCTTCTTTAGCCAATAAATGTTCACTATGCTGAACTACAGAAATGACAGATAAACATGCTGAACTCTGTGTTTTTAATTAACCTGTAGTTTAGATACAGTCAAATCAGTTTATTACAGTTTATTTGTATCCAAAAAGCTTTTCCTAATACAACACTTCCTGCTCCAAGGTGATGTTTTAAGACAAGGTCATAAACACCCGAAAACCCGCATTTATTATGGAAACAGTGACAATCTTAAGTAGGAAGCCCTAGAAAAAAAAATGGTATTGTGTTGAAAATGCATTTAAGTAAGAAGCAAACACATCAAATTTTCCACAAGAACACATACAGAACAAATATACAGAATATCACACACTAACACAGATGCACACATTCTCCTTTTCTACTGTCCAAAGCAATTACATCGCCCACATTCAATATTCTTTAACCACAAAGAATGCAAAGTACAGTACTGGCATAGGTTATTCAGTATCATCTGTAAAGTAACCTACGCCAGTTTTTAATGCACAACGGAAATCTGGTTTGCTCCCAGCTGCTGGTATAATAATTACTGTCCTATGGTTGCTAAGAGATACTCTGAATTTTTTTCCAAGACTACTAAAACATTTCTGTGCGCAAAAGCAAAAGGATGCTGGGTAAAGCAATAAAATGACTCCAGCTGTAGCTTTCCAACAGAATTCAAAGCCAGATGACAGCTGTAGAGAAAATGAAAACCAGACTGAGCTTCTCTTGTTCTTCAAATTTTCTCTCCTTACTTCTCCCAGTTTGCCAGAGTTAAGTCTGGGAGAGAATTCAACATTGTTCTGCAAACATTGTTAAAAATGTTCTCCTCTAAGTAAGTTTAATGATTACACAGAAGGATGGATGAGAGACCACATTTCTGCTGCATCTCTGTTCTTGCATTTACTTCCCATGAGGCCCGAAAATCTGCTGTTTGATGCTAACCAACACATGAAATGTTTAAGTGTTTTTTCCTTAATTTTTCAATTGTGAATAAATGATGCAGGTTTCAAAAACATCTGAACAACTTCCTTCTGCTTTAGCTATTTCTAAGACTGATGGAGCAATGTATTTGACAAAGAAACTCTTTTATTTTCAGGTATGTGTTTCTGACATGTACTGAAGTATTATCTAGATTACTCTGAATATTTTGTACAGTTTAAACTAAAAAATAAGATATTCGCCTCTTTCTTCAAAGGCTTTTCTACCTGAACATATAGAGAACACTACATGTAAAGAGGCTGCTTGGAATACGGGTAAGGAAAAAATATAATTCCTCCTGTTTTTTGAATACAACTCCCAACAAAAAAGCTTAATAAACCAAAATAATTTAGCACGATATAGGAATAGATTTATTTGAAAATCATAATATGAATTAGTATTACTTTAAGTTCTAAAAAGTAGGCCTAAGCAATTTATTAATTGCACAAAATATTTCTAATCTTTAGTGTTTTTCCATGTAATTTTGTCTTATCCAGAAAAACAATAGTGTGTCAAGGCTAAATTGTTTCACATTTCCTTACAAGCCATTATATTATTTTTGTAAAATAAAACTTCTGCAAATATTCTGTTAGAGACAAAATAAATTGAGTAGTCATTAAATGCACTTATGAAGAAGTCACTAAATAGTGTATTTACAAGCAGGCACATGAACAATTAATGTCTTCCCTGCCTGCACCAAAACCACTTAAGATGCATGTAAGTTGCAGGCCTTTTCCCCTTCTTATTAACAAAAAGTCCAATGTACTTACTTCTGAAAGAACAAGCCAAACTTTTTATTTTCTGCTTATAATTTATTAGTCTACAGTTTTCTTCTGCCAGTAGAAAGAAAGTCAAAAGCATAAGTGATACATTTCTTATTATCTCAAAACTGTTAAAGTGTGTTGGTAGCCTATAAATAACACCAATATGGCTGAATCAACAAAACCTGAAAGAAATTAAAGCTCAACTACTCTATTCTTCAGTTCACAAAAGCAAGACTTATGCAGAACAGGATCCAAAACCCCCACAAAAATAATTTTAAATGCATGAGCTCTAGAATTCATTTAGATTTACCTGTAAGGAAAAAAACCATTGTTTTTGGTTTTTTTTCAGTTAAGCTAGATGAGTTTTAGAGCAAGTTTATATTTGGTAGATGACAATAATCTGAGCCAATCTTTAACAAATAAGCAAACTGACTTAAACAAGCTGCTCATTTACTACCTTCAAAATGCAAAGTTTTATATAAAAAACATCTAAATTTCCTAACAAAACAAATTCCCAATGCATATTTCCATGTAAGTACACATACATTTCCAGGTTCCATTTACCAACATTACAAGAAGTCAGATAGCTCTGCATTAACTCATTTGTGTATTTCTATTTGAAATTAATCTGGTAAGACTAGGGCTCATTTGATGATATAAACAATTTGCATCTAATAAGTTAATTCAACAACTAAAAATAATTGTAATAATTTAAGCAACCTTTATAAGCAACCATGAAAACCCCTGAATGATCATATTTTTTTAATACTAGGATTGTAGCAGAGTTTGTGAACAACAGAGAGGCTACAGAAACTATAATGAAGCTATGTCTTTTTAAAATGATAAATTTGATCTTCAGCAAAAAGAATGATTTCTCTGGGAGATTTTATTAAATGTAATATAGATTTTTTAAATGTAATATAAAGTAAACCTGTATTTACATATGTAAATAGATGGTGTATTGATATTCATATGTATATACAAGAGATGTTGTAAATACACTTTCCTTCACTTTCCCAGTAACAAATTTGTAACTGTAAAGAGATTTTCCTCAATTTTGGCATCCTTATATAGAAATGTAATAACTAGGCAGAAAAATCAAGAGGTAATTGGTTTGTTCTAATCTCATTAGGCCTGTAGAAACCGTTCAATTATTACTCTTTGCAACAAAACATGTTTAAGCATGTCTTTTAAGAGCTGACTAAGGACAGTATTAACTTTGGTAAACATTTCCTTCACCCTGTCAAAATCTCATTCATTTTTAAAATCTGAAATATCTAATATTTATAGCAATTTTACTTTCAAGTACCTTAAAATAAAACACTGCAAATAAAAAACAAGAGGTGGTTCCACAGCCAACATTTACATAAAGAAATACATTTCTTCTAGCATAAAATGAGAACATATCAGGAGACTTCTGTATTGCCAGTGCATTCCAATATTCTTTCTAAATATTTGACTCTCAGACTCCTATCATAATATCTTCAAAGATGGCTGCTATTTTTCTCGATTTTGTGTAGTAGAGGTTCTACACTGGATCTATTCACACTGATACAGGATTTATTATTGCACAAGTGACAAGACTCTTTCCCACAAGAAATCATTTAAGAATACTATCAGTTTTCTGAATATCCACTAAGACTCCTGAGTCAACTTGTTTCTTCATCATCTTCATATTAATTTAAATATCTGCACTCTGAAAACTGAACGTATGTGTGAAGCAAAGACCTACCCTAAAACCATAAATAAGAAGGAAAAAACAATAAGCGTACGTAGACACAGTAGGATTTATTCTGTCTGTGTGTGTGTGTGTGTGTGTGTGTGTGTGTGTATATCTCCGCAATATTTTTTAAACTGGCTTTTTAATTACATGGATTCTTGGATATTACCAGGCAGTGCTATGCATCAGTGTTATAGTATTATGGGTATATGATATGGTATATGTGTAAAGCACTGCAACTTTGAAGCATGGTTGGATATAAATTTTTATCTCTTAAGCCATTATGACCTATAGAAATTGAATAGTGCAAAATAGGATCAATAAAAACTTGAATCTCAACAAGCGACTACTTCAGTGTGTTTTTGAAAACTGTCTGAACTTCCATCTTTCTTTGGACTAGATTCTTCTAACCATTGTCTCAACATCTTTTCAACTCTAACCATTTGATGTTAGAAGTGTTTTCTCACTGCAAAATGATATCTAAGAAAACAAATAGGATGTGCAAGTAAAAAGATTCCGCATCCCTCTATTTTCTTTCTCCCAGAAGAATATTTCATATTTCAGTTAAGTTCAAACAGGACATGTAAGGTGAACAGACATTTCTGAACTTATAAATTAAACTCAAGATAGTTAATGATCCTATGATCAACAATACTGGAAGTCTTCTAGATAACTGTGCTGGAACTTATTTCATTACTCTGAATTTTGCTATTGCTCTTATTTTGCTTATTCTCACTAATGAGAGCAAAATCTATTCAGTATATTTGTAAAAGAAAAAATGCACAATATTTAAAAAATATACTAACCTGAAAGCAGTCTTCTGCCACTTCAACATCGTTTTGTGATGGTGGATAACCTTCATATAAAGAAGAAAAAAAATGCAGACAAGGTTATTTACTTTTTATTTAAAACCTACTGCTTCCAGTAATCCACACTATCTCTCAATATCCAGTGATGATGATATAAATATTCTTCACCTTTTGAACCCATAGATCACTGTATTTCAAGTTGCTTTAGTAAGCATCATTCAATTCTACACTCTGCATTTAATATACTGAGTACTCCTAGCCACACCCTCCTCTCTTTTGTTCCCACCTTTTTTGCAAAAGCATTTTCAAAGTGTCATCAGCAGTCAGAAGCAAGGGAGTATATTCCTTTTAAATGCATTGTTTTGAAAATTAAAGGCAGACACATTTGGTTGGCATGAATGCACACTGTGCCATATTTTACTATAAATCAGCAGGAATTGGAAATGTGAGACCCTAAGAAAAAAATTACTCTCATGTTATCTAATTATTTGTCTTGAAGGGATATGGATGATATCAATACAATTCAAAAGCAGTCATTCTAGTATGTCAAAAAGCATTTCCCTTCAGAAACACATTCCTCTCTTTGTTAATAGGATAACACACGTTAAATCCCTGAAATTACTTTTTACAGGACTGAAAGAGATGTTTTTCAATTCAATAGACACCTGTTCACTTCCCTCCCTGTCTCAATCCAGCAATATATTTATCATATTTTCAGCTCATAATCTAGGCTTGATGATATTCTTCAGTTTGCTCACTGGTTTCCACTAATTCAGTGAAGCTCTGGATATTGCTGAGTAAATTCTTCTACTGTTCCTAAAAATAACCTGTCCTCAGAACTACGCTGTCAGCTGCTAGTAAAAAATAAAATTATTAATTGAGAGTATGTGCAGATAAAGAGAGAACTCAACAGGTCACAAATCATTCAGCTTCCTAGCTTATCCTATAAAAACACAGGAGTTACAAAAAGCTTCTGAGAATAAGATTTAAGTGAGAGAATGTAACACTCCAGCTTCCTCCATTTCTCCGTGTCTAAAAGAAAGAGGCAATGCTTTATTATGTAAGGATGTTTCAGGAAATTACCTTATTAGTGTTTGTGAAACAATTTAGGATACTTGGATGAATGGCACTTTAGAAATGCCAGAAGTAATATTTAAAAACCTGTTAAAATCTCAATATATTATGGTTTGATCCAAATCCTGAAATACTATTTATGTTACACAAAGTGATTTGACATCTCGTTTAGTAAACAGTCAATATCCCTCCACCCAACCAAGTCTTTCACCTGAAATATGTACCTTGAGAGATATCCTCTACTGCTCTCCGAATACCTCTATCAAACGCTCTTGCATCAGCAGGACTCTGAAATGTGAGGCCAAACTTTTTGTCATCAATCTTCCAGTGGTAAAATGTAGGAGTAACTTTGTTGTAAACGAGGTCTTTCTTTAATGTGCATTCCAAGACCACCTTTCAGAAAGAAAACAGAAGGAAAAGACATCAGTGACCAATATATCAAATTTGGGAACAGAAGGTAATGTTTGTGAACTACCTAAAAATATACATCATAAGAGCAGATGGAGGTGTCTCTTTAAATTTCTTCCTGCTACAAGGATGTAATTTTTACTTCATTTCCATGATGGCCAAATTATTCACTGTTAGTTGCTGATAAGTGGTATGGGTTGAAGACACTATTTGTATACTAAGTCAACCTTCCTATTCAAACATCTCATAACCACAAAAGTATCTTATACCTGCAACAACCAGTACAGACTTGGTAGATGTTCAGCAAATGAAGTAGGTCACAGCCCCCCCCAAAAGCATTACATGTGCTGATACCAAATTTTACTGTATCACTGAATCTACAAAGTTTTTTAGTACTACACTAACTTCATGCTGCTTTCAGGCCACATCATATTTCTCCCAAAAAGGCCACTAGACATGTGAAAATAATACAAGAGAATTTTTTTAAAAAACGAAATCAATAAAACCCAAAATAATTTTTAAGGTATTACTGTCTACACCTAAACAAAAATACTTATGTGGCTCACATTCAACTATATAAAAAAACCAAACCAGTAACTAGGAATAATTAACAGAATTATTTGGCTACAAAATCATTACAGGTATACATGCACATTCAGTTATGAAGCAGTCACAGTCTTCACATAGAATAAATAAGATGGTTTTGGTTGAAAGAAACATCAAAGACCACCTAGCTCCAATGCCCCTGCCATGGGCTGGGACACTTTCCACTAGACCAGGTTGCTCACAGCTCCATCAAGATGGCCTCGAAAACCTCCAGAAATGGAGCATTCACCACTTTTCGGAACAACCTGTTCTAGTTCCTAACAACCCTCACAGTAAATAATTTTTTTTCCTAGTATCTAACCTAAATCCACCCTCTTTAAATTTGAAGCCATTCTGCCTTGTCCTGTCACTATATGCTCTGTTAAATAGTCCCTTCCCCAGCTTTTTTGCAGGCTCCCTTCAGGTACTGCAAAGCCTCATCATTGATAGGAATTTCAATATTCTATAATTTCAATAATATTCTATGATTTCATTAATGTATTTTTAGAATTTCAGGGGTTTTTTGTTGCTTATGTGGCTTGTTGAGAGAAAAAATACAAAATTCCTTACAGCATGTAGTAAAATTAGTTTAATTACAAAAGAGCGGGAAAAACCCCTCAAATTGGAAAAAACCCCAAAGTATATAAGTCCGTTCTTAGGTTATTCTTACATAGTCTTTATGTTCCTCCTCTCCTTTCATTGCCTAATTATTACATAGGCAAATACGTTTCTTCTCTTGCTCTTCATTATTTATTCCCCCCTACATTTCACCAGTAATCATCTTGCAACTGTTATTGTCTTTACTTCTGCCTCTGGAAGGATAACATTCTTTCTGTACATATAAACTCCTTCAGCATTAAAATAATTTTTTGTTTCTCCACTCGGAACTCCCTAAATGGTCAACAATGAGTAGGCAAAACTGCCTACAAGAAAACATAGAAAGGACTCTAACTATTTGCTGTAGGTGTGCAGGAAAAAAGCTTGTATCATTCTGTAGTTCTAAGGTGTGTTAAAGAATTTTTCTTTGTTCCTCTGGATGACTTTAAACTTGCTTCCTCCTTCAAAGGGAGTTAAAAATGAAGGCTTCTCACACCACTGCCTTTATAGATCGATGAGCTCTTTAGGGGGATCTCTAACACATTAACACCAACTATTTTCACAGTGTAGTTTGTGTGCAGTGTCATCCAAAAGATCAACAAAAAGTACTGCAAGCCTGATTTTATAGCATCACAATGAATCTCTGGTCCCAAAGGAATTAATCCAAATTACTTCATACTGAAAATTCGTATGTAGTAACGATTTTACCAATAGAGATAAAAACTGGATTAAAACTTCACTGAGTGTAAGCTATGATTTTCAAAGACACACAGACCAGACCGGAAAACCCCCAAACCAACTACCTCTACCCCAAAAGGCAACATTCATCCCCCACTTCCAACCCTCACATTTTATATGACAAGCAACAATTAACGAAACAAGCAACATCCCATCCAACAGTGCAATTGTTTTCAACTTGATTCAAGGAAATGACACATTTGAGGGGATTACTGATTTTTCATATCTAAACCTGTATGAAAACAGATCAGGTAACACAGAAGTTGTAAGTGAAAGGGCATTGAAAATTGAAAAATATGTTGCATCAAAATTATATGTGTTATCAGATATAAAAATCCACACAAGTGAGACTTGATGCCTGCCCTATCTGCGAGACAACTCAAAAACTACAGGTCTCAATCAGCAGTGGGACACAAATTCAAAAACATCCAGCTCTTCAATAATTTTTGTTGCAGCCAAAAATACTAAAAATCTGTATCAAATAAGAAAACCAAAAATCAACCATTCTCTGACGCATTTTCCTCTCCCTGAAACACTTCTATGCTTTGCGGCAATAGTGCATTTTTTCCTTGTAAAACTTAATTTTGCCACAGGCTTCTTTATGCTCAAGCATGCAAGCCATCATTGGGGCTGGGGAGGAAGTATCTTCGTACACATATTCTCCAAGGCCTGGAAATGGAAACCAAGCTTTTTCAATGCAGATACATTTCAAAACTCTAATTATTTTTTTAGTGCACTTTGCTATGGTTCAGAACTCTCCACATCATAGGTGAAGATGATATACTCTCTCACAGGGTTACCCAAAATTATGCACTCCCAAACTTTTTCAGGTAGACCTTCCCCAAGATCTCCAGGGATAAGCACAGCAAAGACCTGAAAAATTGTAAATAAAGTGCCTACAGCTTAACTAAGCTGCATTTCAAAAACACCCCACGGCTTACTGTTCTGAAGGTTTTCTTCATTTGGAGACTTAATATAAGACTTCCATGCCAATATAAAGCATCCACCTTGGCACATAATGGAAAATGTTGCAGAATTATCAGACTCAAGATGGAAGAAAACCAGATCCACATGATCAAAATTTAAATTCTCAGAGCATAAATAGGGCTATTTGTCTCCTATTATTAAATAAAAAATCCTTTTAATATGTAGATGTCATTAAGTGTAACACTAATTAATTCATTGCTACTCAAAATTACTTGTTAGCTTAATGTTTCTTCTCACCTCAAAAAGCTATATTCTTTAAAGACAATAGACTCTATTTGACTTATGGAGACAAGATCAACCTCCGGAGTCAGAAATTTTCTACTTCAGCACTTAAAAACCAAATAGTCTAAAACAAAAATAAAATGAGTATTTAAGATATGACATCATTATTTAGAGCTTGTTTCAGAAACAAGTAAGAAAAACAGTTTTGCATTTGATACAAATTTCTGTCTTGGTAACAGACCCAATAATTGAACATCCCAAGATACTCTACACAATTTTACTGGTTTTTAGCTGTACTTTCAAAGCTTACAAGAGCATTTGTAAGATAGACAGATTCATTGTTTCTCAATTCCAACCCAAATCTAGAAAGCACATAGCACATAGTTTTTGAATGCCTTTTCTGCTTTACTCTTGGGAACAAGCAGCATGACCTGAGTATATCCATGCTACAGAATATATGGACCCAGTGCCACAATAACCATATGACATAATTATTCTGTGCGTTCTTTTTTTGATTGAGTTAAAAAAAGATGATGTAAGGGCTGTACCACAGCCTGTTGGAATCAATCTCTTCTCAAACTTTAAAGACAATTTAAAAAGTAAACATTTAGGTTTGTAATGAGCAGATTCTTAGAAGAGAATGGTACTTATATTCAGCTTTAGCTTTGTGTCTCTCCCTTTACACAATCAGCCATTTTTCAAAGGAAAGATTTTAAATTTTGTCACTCCTGATTCATGATCTAAAAGATACTAGTAATACTTTTTCATTCCTCCTTCTACAACAACTTGCATGGCGAAAGTCTGGAGAAGAAAATAAACTGGAAAATCTATCAGACTTTTCATTCAAGAAGGTAAAATTCACCAGAGCCTAAAAATCAGTAAGTTTGAGCCTAATATATGTTTAACACTAATGCTATTAAGATAGAAGAGAGCTGCTGTAAACACAGAGAGAATAGCAGACCTGACCAGGTTACAAAGGAGTGCAATTGTTCCAAGCATACTGACTGGAGCCAGATTTAGAAAGGTGAGTATAATAAAGGGGGAAATCTGTTATTATGTGAAAAGTCTTCACAAAATACCCTTACATTCCAAGACAAATCTAAACAACCTGAGCAAACTAGCAGGGAGCATTCTCAATTTAATTCAATAGTGCTACCACTTTGATTTTCTTCTCAGATGACTAAGATGCTTTTTGTGAACACGATGAGATGTTTTAAATAGCTCTGTACTGCATAAAATTTTTGGAAGTTATTCATGTAGTCTGAAGCTGGTTCACAGAAGGGCTGACAGCAATGTGCTGCTCAGGTCTAAAAAGAAACAAGACAAGCCCTCTCCAACAAGTAACCTCAATATTCTGATGTTCATTCCGGAGTATTTAATTTATTCAGCTGACTTACAGACTGACATCTACAGTTGTAACTAAATGCCTGCATAGCCTATAAAATATATGGGAAGACCTGGCACACTGGAATGGAATTGCAGTGTCAAAAACAGCACTTGGAGAAGCAGTAACTAAAGCTAATTCATTCCTCTTCAGTGTAACCATTTACAACGCATCTGCAAGATACCTCCATCAAATACCTCACCTATAGACTTCAGGTGGCTTTGGGAAGAATTCCACCTTTCTACTGACACATAGGTTAAACAGTTATATTGGCATTATGATTCCCGTTTATCCTAGGTAAAAATCATAGATCTGAACTCCATTTGCTTTCTAACCTAAGATAATTCAAAACCTATGCTGCCTCATGTCACAGAAGAGTGCTCCATGTTCCACACTTGAGGTTTCCAGGATAAGAGAATTTCTGTACTTTTTCTGGAAGCTAAGCCAGTTCACAAAAGAAGAGACTTACTGGCCAGAGAGAATCAAGATGTAATGTTGATTAGAAAGGTATTTTAACAATGTGACTTTAGAGCATAGGGGGGAACTTCATTTGTAAAGATTTCTTTATTTTTTAATCCACAGAAATATTTTCAGAACCAGCTCTGTGTACCTTGCAAAAAAACCTAGTGAACTGAAAACCATGGTTTGAGTGACTTCTAGACATTACAGTAGGTTAAACATTACTGAAGACACAAATACTCAAAGTCTGAATAACTGAAATGTTGAAAACTGTTTAGCAAGCTTTTTTGAAAAAAATGTTGTTACATTCTCTTTGCAATTACAATGGCAGAGAAATAAAGTAAACAGCATAATACTAACTTCAAAGACTATTCAGTCATTGAGATTTACCAAGGGCATTTTAAAATGAGACTAGAGGGAAGCTGGGGCACAGAAACAGCAGATTCAGAGTAACACTTCCTCAAAATCTGAAGATGATCAAATTATGTGGTCTCTACTCAAGAGCAAATACAATGGCTTCCACTTTTACTTTATTTTTAAATAAAAAATAGAAACATAATTATTATGAAATGTAATAGTCATCAGTCAATTCTATTTGGACTAAAACTCCAATTGTTTGGCTTCATTAAAGAAAAGGTTAAAGACTGTGCTTGAACAGTAAATCCACAGGAATATCGTAAGAACTTAAGTAAAACCATTAACTGTATTGAAAGCATAAGTCTCAGTTTTAGAATCAGTGACATGTCTAACAGATTTTTTTTTCAGTCTCTGCTATCTTCTGCCCTTCTAAACAAGCGTCACAACCTAACTTTGTTGTCACATATCTTGGCATAGGATCTTGTTTCTTCTGTGCCCAGAGGGCCCTTGTTGCATACCATACAACTTGGTTGTTAAATTATTACAGATTAGCTGTTGTGTATAATTGCATTATCTGATGTGTGGGGAAATACATGTATACATAGTGTCCTTTCACTCAGTTATCAAAGAATCACTGGCTCTCCAGTATTCTTCTCCACTCCCTAAATCTATATTGTTAGTTCCCTGAGCTTTATTCAATATACACAGGAGATATGTTCATCCTACCTGCATTTCTTCCACCTTTTATCCTGTGTTTTTGAGGGGTTGACTTCCAACAGCAAATTCCCAAAACTACAGCCAGATTACAATCTGCCCTGACAGACTAGTTAGGTCAGATTTGTGAGGCAAGCAGAAGGAAGACAGATGGACACAGGATAGGACACACAAAAAGCCAAAACCAAAACAAACTGTTCAAGACAATAAAGGTTTGCAAAGCATACTAATGCTAACATGAGCTTGATTTTAGACAGGAAGAGGAGGAGAAACATTTAAAACCTTCTATCAGAAGTGGAAACAAAACAAGGCTTGCCCAAGGGAAACAGGAGAGAGGACACTGCAAACAGAACAGGACACTGATGGCTGGACTTTTTCTTACGCATGCAGGCAAAACATTAAACCAGCTTTTAGTTCCGAGAACTTTATTATTCCTAAGGCTAGCTGTGAATGTTCCAAGTATTAAGAATAAAGAGAAAATTATCAAGTGTCTCTAAATGCAATCAAGCTTCTCAAGAAGAACCTCAACAAGGCTAAAAAAAGTTCTAAAGGGAACTACTGCAAAGTGAGGAAGGAACTGCAGGTGCACGTAGCTGTGCGGGAACACAGGGTACTCTGCTAATAGCACTACGCCCTACTGAAACAACTGAGTCAGCAGAATTTCTATTTATATTCTGTCTTCCTGCAATAGTCACAGTCAAGGCAGAAAACACAGCAGTCCTGCCTCAAGGGAGAAACTGGTGGTCTTGGGGAAGGGTCAGGAGTACAGTATAAGAAGTAATTTTATCTTTTAAGCTTACAGAGGGCTCAAAATACATTGGCAGAAAAATTAAGTCCTTAATAAGAGTCCTCAAAATGGAGCTTTTGTGCATTCTCCACTTCTCTTTGTTTCCACAGTGAGACAGAGTCCTATTCAGAAATCTGCCATACAAGCAACCAAGCAATCCTTAGTAAGTCCAGTTTGTCTTCCTTAGGTCTGCACGTAGAAATGGCTGAGATCCTGCACCAGTTTTCCTTTTGTGAGGCTGATTTTCATGATGCTATTTAAGAGATGTTTATTACTGGTAAGGTAGCCGATTAATGAATACTGTCTACGTATTCCAAACCAGGTCAATTCTTGGACCTGTCAACTTCCTGCTGTCTTTCAATACAAAGATGTTTTCATGTAAAATGGCTACTTTTTGTCATAGCCATATTAGACAACTAACCAAATCATTACTGAGGAATTCCATCTGATTTCATGTTCTTAATAAAATTCTCATTTCCAACACTCCAATTAAATCCAGTATCACTGGTATATAAACAAGATTCAACTGTAACCTTTCATTGGAGGAAAAATTAATAGCAAAATGTTTCCCAAAATGGATTGAAAGTTTCTAAAAATTGATGTGCTTCATTCTAAGAATGCATGGTATTACATCTAAAACAAACTGGCTCTTTCAATACACAATCATCGATAGAGAAAAGTTCAGCAACAGCATTAGACTGAGACTATAAATTTACTTTGTAGTCTACAGGTAACAATAAGCAAGCATCTATATTTATGTTTATAGTTTTAATATGATCATTTAAGATGCAAATTGTTACCGTTTTATCCCTGAGTCGTTCTCCATGGATAAGAAAATCAGCACAGCTATTCTCTTCCTGGGGAATGACTTTGAAGACTGTGACACAGCTTAGTCCACCCCCTCCAAGTGGTAACCATCCACCACTTGAGTCATCCCGGGTCATCACCACAGCTCGCACTCGCGCATAACTATTACTGAAAGAGAAGGAAAAGAAGAAATTAGTTTTCCATAAACATAAACCAGTTAAGTCGAGTTAAAAACAAAACATAACCAACAAATCCACAACCAAGATCACAATAATTAATACTGTCTTTCCATAAACATCACCTAGAAGAAAACAATTTAAGACCACCCTCTAAAAATGCTCCTCTGTATTTTTAAGCCTTCATTAAGACTTCTCGGAGCTTGTGATTTTGTAAAGAAACTTAACCAGAGAATATACTTGCCAAGTCAAAGCTCATATTCTTCTACAAACTTTACACTCAGTGATCTAGCTAGAGGGCTGGAAAGAGAATAAGAATCAACTCCTGATTTATTTCAGACTAATCATGAAACCAGTCAGCCACCATGAAATTGCACAGAATAGAGAACAAGAAAAGAGAAAGAGGTCAGGCCTTCTGTCACTGAAATCTAAACAAGAACAGGCTTCCAGCCAGAAACCCTGTTTTCCTTCATCCATCCCTCCTCCCCATGCATATAACCCGTCCTTTGCAAGGGTAGGTCAGGACACACACTGTGGGGTTCGACAACAGAACCAGTTATGACTACTTAAAATCCGTATTTGCAGTGTTTACTTGCTGGTTCCCTCTTGTATTTATTTGCATTGTATGTAAAATTACTTGCATTTTACAATTTAACATCTTTTTCCATCATTTAGTATTTTTAAACAAACCAAATAAACAAATTGTTACCATGTCATTATGTAAAAGCCGAATTCCAGAGTATGGGAAGAAGAGGTTTCGGCCACCTCTCTCTCAATCTCTACTTTTAGTTTGGGCTTTTTTTTTTTTTTTAAATTAAATGAAAACATTCGGTTTTGGTTATGAATTTGCCACTACATCACCTGGAAAACCCCATGGTTTACCAAGGATGTTATAAGACGCTACTCTTGAAGTATGGTTTACTGGATGAATGCAGCAGTTGATGAATGTACATTTCAATTCCTTAAAATAAGGTGTTATCTTTTTACAACATATTCCTGATTATGGGTTTAAGTATTTATGCCAGTTAGCACCAGTGATGTCAAATTTAAGGGCTGAAGAGGAAATATTAGAAGAGGACAAAGTTGTCCCTTCTGTATTTGAGATAAAACTATTAACCAAGCTGGTGCACTTTTAAAAGATCACCACTTTATTCCCAACCCCCCCCAAATATCCCAAAATAACCTTTTTGCGCAATTAATGTATTACATTCTAACACACACATACGATTCACACATACGATTCACTTCTCTGTGTGTGTGTGCGTATGAAGAATTTTGCTGCAAGTATCTAAAGCCTAAATACATTATAGTTTGCAAAACGGAAAATAGACTAGCTTATAGGCAGCTGAATTTTGTTTGCCACCTCTGAGAAAAGCCCCCTCCTCTCTCTATATCTCATAGTTAAAACGACAGTTCAGTCAATGTTTCTCACCATTTCTTCACCAACATCTTTTAGTTAAGTACTCAAACACAACACACAAACATAATAAAGACAAATCCAAACCTTCATCTGTCATAATTCTAATATCTGCAAATAAAAATGGCTACATCTTGATGCTTAACAGTATTACTGAGAGTTGAATCATTTGTTCACTGGTCTGTATCACTGTGTTTCACTCAGAGCTAAGTTCAGACTGTAGTTATACACTTCATACACAGGTAGTCTTTCATCTCATTTCTCTCAGAAGAGCCTCTTCTGACAGAAACTGAGGACACAATGACTCTCCTCTAAAACAGTAAGCAATAGCATGCACCAGCTGGTTAAGCCTAAGTCTTTGCTCTTCTCCATTCAAGTGAACCACAAATTTAGCGTTTAAGTTATTCACTGTATAAATTTGGTTGAAAATCCGAAGATTAGAGCTTTATTTTTGTGTATCAACAGACTGCAGCAAGAGTTCAGTTAAAGAGAACTTCCCTTAGGCTACATGAGAAAACCTAAACTAAAACATTAATTTTTTCTTAAAATGGAAGTTCACACGCCACATTCATTTTCTTTCCAGGAACTGCTAAGGAGAAGCAAAGATGGAGTTCATTCAACAGAGTTTTCTGTCAGTGTTGGGGTTTTTTCCCCCTATCCTCTACTGAGATGCCTAGTCTGGTCTCGGTAACAATCTTGTGTTTTGCTTTCCATATATTCCAAAAAACATTTTAAACATTTATCCTTTCAAATATTTTAGAAACTACAATCAAACCCACTGCATTAGTACGAAATAAAATTCCCCAACAGGTAATATTTAATGAATAGTCCCTTAAATTGAAACACATCAGCTCTTCCATATATCCACCCTGTAGATTAACTAGACAAATTCTGTACTTGTAACAATGCCAAAAAATAAAGAGAGATTTTTAGTTTTATGTTCCTGATGGTGGCTGTTTTTGAATGTTATTTTTTACATTTAAATGGAAATCACATTGGCAACAATAGCTGTATTTAGTAACAACACAACCTGGTTTGCAATTAGCCACAATGCAGTGGCAAGACTATGAATGATTCCTATTTCCAAAATTCTCTGTAAACAAAACAGCATCTTGCCTGTCACACTATTGGCACTACCAAAAGCACTTTGAAGTCTTGTATCTCTAGGCATTTTAGCCCCATCTACTCTTGGGAACTTTAGAACAAATTGTTAAACTGCTGGTGTACCTTAGCTGTGGGGAAAAGGGAAGACAAAGCTCCAGTGTTTTCCTAACACAGCCTAAGGTTTTTACCTGTTCTTGCATGTTTAGCAGCTCTATCAGGAATCCCTGAACAAAAGAAATATCAAACAAACAGGGCAATCAGTTGAGAATTGCTCCTACAAAGCCTTCTACCAGAGCTACCACAAGCATGTGAAATGGAGCATGAAGAGAAGCATTGCAACAGCAGGTCCAAAGCTACTGTACTGCAGCCAACTTTTCCCGAGACTCCCTGGTTTTGGTAGTGGCCACTGGATATTTTTAAAGGTTTAAAGGAGCAAGGTTTAAAGGAAATGGTATTCTGGTCAAAGGAGCATGCTGCTTTCCTAAAGTCAGTGCTGAGGATCAGTAAGACTGGGGACAACGACACTGAAATCCAAGATCAGTTCTTAACAACTAAGGAAACAGATCTCTCTGAGTGCCTCAGGTAGGAGATGAGTATGGTATTCTTATGCGATTAAAGGGAATTATAAATTGATGTAAAGGAGAAAAAGAAAAAAATAAAAGGTTATCTACAGAAGGAAAAATCACTATCAGTGAAGACTTACTGAGGAGTACGGTATGTGTCTGAGTGCTATACCTAGTAAACCTGAAATAAAGCTATTTGAAGATATCATAATATATTGTGTAAAGCTGTATTCTAAATATATAATCAAATGAAGATGATAATATTTCTTGGAGGATAGTTTCTTGTGCCAAAATCAAAAGCTGAAGTGGGGTGAATTTTGCCCCTAATGCCTGAGAAAGCATTAGGGGCAAAATCAATTGGTTGTAAACCATAAGTGGACAAGAAAGATAGGACCTACAGTCCTTGCCTGCCATCAGCAGGCATTTTAAGAGAAGCAATTAAAATCTGACAACAGGTTTTAAAGGCTCTCTCCTCCAACCAAAAGCTATGTGTTTATATTGTTGTAATGCTCATGGGCCCAAACTGACTCTTGAGCTGGATGACCAAACTGTTGATCAAGCTCAGGAAGCATGTCACTGGCCAAGACAGGCTGGGACCTTCAGCTCAACAACTAAGGAACAGTCCTGCTTTTGATGACTGGGGAAGGAACACAATTGTAATTTCATCACTGTTATTTTTTCTTTTGTAAAAAATACATTATTTTGATAATTTGCGATATTTCTTACATTTAATATCAAGACAATTAAAGACAAAAAATATTATTACATTTATCCTTTATTCCATTAACCAACCAAAAGAGAACGAGTATTAAAAATATTCTGCCAAAATATTTTTCCCAGAGAAAAAGAGGAAAAGCTGTTGGGGGTAGTGGGGAAGCAGCCACCTTTTTGCTTTACATTTATTTTAACCTAGTTTCAACAGCATGGAAATACTCCCTCTCCTAATTAATACTGAACATTGCCGTTCTTTTATTTGTACTGCATTTTGTAAATCTCTATCTTAATATAGGAGTGAAAACCAAAAGTGACTTCAGAAACGTTTCTTAAAACAACTGTACTATAATTGCAAATTTTTGTTAGTACTGTAGTGCTACTACCATTATCATCAAGAAACCTGGTTCTGCAAGTGGAATTATAAACTGAATCATAGAAACTGACTCTTTCAGCTTTGGTAAAAATATTTATTTATCATTTCTTTCAAAGCTGGAAAGCAGATTTGAAGAAAAGGACCTAGACTTTCATATGGACACAAAGCTGAACACCAGCCAAAAACATGCCCTTGGAACAAAGGAGGCCAACAGTGTCCCAGCTGCATTAGAAGTATAGCCAGCAGGTCACAGAAGGTGATCCTCTGTCTCTACTCAGCACTGTGGAGGCCACATCTAGAGAGCTTTGTCCAGTGTTGGGCTTTCCAATACACAAGAAACATGGAGCTCCTGAAGTGAGTCTAACAGAGTACGACAAAAATGGTTAAGGGACTGAAGCATCCACCATATGAGATTATATGAGGGCAGGCTGAGAGAGCTGGGTGTGCTCAGCCTGGAGAAGACTTGTGGATATCTTATCAGTGTACACAAACAGCTGAGGGCAGGGTGCAAAGACGATAGCAGAGGCTCTTTGCAGTGGTGCCCAGTGAGAGCACCAGAGGCAACAGACATAAACTGAAGCACAGAAGTTCCATGGGAACATCAGCAACCACCTTTTCACTGTGAGGGTACCTGAGCACTGCCACAGGTTATCCAGAGAAGCTGTGGAGTCTCCATCCTTGGAGAGTTTCAAAAGCCATCTGGACACAGTCCTGGGTAACCTCCTTTAGGTGACCCTTCCTTGAGCAGCAGGGGTGGACAAGATGGCCTCCAGAGATACCTTCCAATCTCAATTATGCTTTCTTTTAATTAATATTGTATTTCAAAGCATAGCAATTTCAGTAAAATACAATTTTCATAAATATAACTGATGGGGGTTAATTTATAAGAATTCATGATACTTTGAAACAAGAGTTGTCACTGTGCAAACTGCTATTAAAACACTTCTGACAAGGCTAAGGAAAAAAAAAGGTGTTCTAAAAAATCGTGACACACTGCTATGAAATTACACTATCTTTGCTGGCAAGCAAGTCACAGCTCCAGGCTGATCTCCAAATGTGAAATGGTCATGGATCAAGGCTCTTCACTTTTGACTGACACTTTACACACATACTTTAACCCCTCCAACTTCTGGTGCAATTTACTTTAGTGTTTGTAGCCTTACCAAAAGAGCATACATGAACCACATTTGGCTTTTTATGGTTCTTATTATCCAAACAGCTTAGCAGAAGACTTCATGATTCCCAGCTAAAGAAGTGCTCCTGAGAATGCGCATGTTCAGAGTACCAAGAGGTACTGTCAGACCACTGCGCTGAAGTCTGTTTTACTTGCAGACAGCATTTTTTGCGTATTGAGTAAACATAGAAAGAAAAATAATTTCGCCAATATCACATGAGCGTATTGGTACACTGCTGATGTTATAAAACCCTTGTTACTAAAGGTTTACTGAGTAAGTCTATACTAATGTCTTACCTAAAACAGATGGAGATGCAAATGTAGCACAACAGCTAAAGACAACATAATTTACATCAAGTCAACATATGACAGCCTATCTTATTATTTTTAATGAAGAGGATATTATCATAATAATAGCTACTAAATGAGGCTCTGCTTAACATGACTGTTACTTTTCTCTTCTCAAAATTATATCAGCAAATCAGAATATACACCAAACTCTCATGCTGGTAGAATGCAAGACTTGGCAGATTTTCTCCTCTAAAAACAGGCAAAAGGTGTTCCTCACAATAAACAGCAAATGTGCATGGCTACTATGCCTAAGAAGTTTATTTCTGTGAGGAGTTTAGGAAGGAAAGACATGGATTTCCAAGAGGGACTATAGACAAATGCTGTGACATTTAGGATATTCATATCCACACTGTTTTACTAAAGAGCTTTGGATTTTGTCAAAAAACCTGAATGGAACATTTCTGCTTGAACTAAAAAAAAAACCCAAAAAACCAACAAAACAACAAGATGACAATCTACTTATAGAAACCTGAACTACCAATCAAAATGGCTCGAACCCAAAATGGTAAAAGGAAAAAGCTACATGAGAAACTGTATTACGTAAGGAAGGGATAACTGGTATCCTGAAAGAGCCAAAAAGACATGATTACAATTTTTATTTAGTAGAAGAGGCTCATAAAACAAGGTGTTTGACAGTGGACCTACAATTCAAAAGGGAAAATGAGACAAATGAACAAGAGTCAAAACAGTATATTGCTCTTGTGAAATGTTCTCTTGGACACAAAATAAGAATAATAAAAGAAAAATTAAAAAACAGGAATGGGGTTCTAGTGCTCTTATTTGAATACAGACAATGTGAGATTTGCGTCCCCATAAAGTAATCAATGCTGCAAGGAAGAATGGCTACTGCTGTAAGCACTATTGCAAAGCACAAGAGTATATGAAGGATGGAGAAGCTGTTAAGATTTGAAACCCATCAAAATTACATACAAAGTACATATTAGAATTTGCATGAAAAATACTTTATTCTGGCTCCTCAGCATCTTCTCTTGTTTAATAATTGTAGCTAGTTTCTATTACTTCTGAATGTCATCCATGAGGGCTGGTTAAATGAAATAATAGTTTACCACACTAAAGGAGATCAAAACACAGACTTGGATTCTACTCCTTTTAAAGAAACTGCCTTCTGAGGGCCTAAGTTTTCGTAATAGAAAGGGTTCTGTAACACCATCTGGGTCAAGGCATATTACTTAGAAAATGGCATCTAATATAAAATGCACAATCAAATAAAAAACCCCGCAAAACCCCATATTTTTCTTTTTATTCTTCCCCACAAAAGCTAAAAAGAATCAAAGTAACATTCAAAGATGGCTGTGCAGGTTTTGGATACACATAGCAGAATTAAATAATTAGCACATAGTACGTAATTCCCCTTTGTAGTAGTTTATGCAGTAAACTGGACACAGAAGATACTTTTTGACCACTTCCACAGTTGCCTACCTAACAAGAGAGGACTGCTGGTACCAAGGACTCCTGAATCAAATTCCATCCCATTTTAGCTATACGGGGAACACAATTTGAGTGGTCCGATCCTGGTACTTGTATACCCCCCAGTTTTAATGGGCTTCTTCCAGAAATCCCTAAATTTCCCTCATTTTTCAGTGCTAACAGCCACAAATCCAGAAATATCCACTCTCTATCCTAGCCTGTCTTCTCTTCTCTGAATATATTCTCAGAGTTTTTTGCTTCTTCCTTACCTCAGAATTTCTGAAGATCCACAGGAATCTCTTCACTCCATTTATAGCACAGAACTGTCTGTACCATCATTTAATTCTGTGGAATCATTACTTGTTTCTTACCTAGCTATTGGGTACTGATGCCATGTATTAATTCTGATTTGCTTACCACGGAAATGTGTAGAGAAAGATGAAAGAGCCCACAAGTATTTTTTTTAATAGTAAAAGTTGTAATTTCTTTCCAACCTTGCAAAAACAAAGGAGCACCTAAAGAAAGGACGGAAGACAAGCTTTTCATTTTCTCGAGCTGTTCAGCAGACTTACGACAAGCTCAAGTCTGCAGCCTAAGGCAGATTCCACTGAAACTACGACAACTTGACACTTCCAGTAAATGTCGTCAGACAACACTCATCCAGTCTGAAAGTTTCTGTTTTTTTTTTTCAATGAAGCTTACAGATTCAATCATGCCTTTTATTTTCATGGGAATAGCAATGATTACTACAGTTGAGGACAACAATTTATGGTAAGTTTTTTAGGTAATAGTTGTATCTCAACAGGTCAGAATTCTCTCTCAGAGCCCTTTTCCTCCATTCTTATATGGTCACTTAGTCCGAGTATCAAGTATGCAAGTGCAGTTAGACCACTCTCATCGAGCAAGCTGTTAGTCATCTAGCCATTAAGATTATGGATGGCAGGACTGGAAACCCTGTTAACAGGTGTATTTGAATACAATAATCAACAAGCCATTTAGTAATAAAGTTCCTGACCACTAAAATAAGATGAAGATAACTAACACATTCCTTACAAACTATTTTAGCTATCCCAAAGTATGACAGGCTATATTAAATATGTTATTTTCAAACAAGCACCTGTGTCCTTTTTATTCCATTACTTGTACTCAGGAATAGTGCCCTGCAAATATTCGGAAAGCTATTATTTTCCTCCACCTAAGAACTTATTTAGCAAAACTAAAGGACAAAGCTGTTATACATTCTCAAATATATCAGAAAACATTGTCACAAATTTTCTGTATTTACAATGTCTGCATTTTTGTCAGGTTGTCCTGAACTACAGACCCTTTGGACCAGGGACCATCTGTAATGAGCACAATTCAATGATGCTTGGAGTTGCCTGCTGGTGTACAATGCTTAGGGGGTGAGCTGCTACATACTCTTGAACTTTTGGCAATGCATTATGGAAGAAAAGAGCATTAGACCCACTGAGCTTACTCACCTAAAAAACCACTTGATATTAGGTAAGCAAGCACAAAAATTAAATTCTATTCTTATCATATTAAAAGAAATTCATAAAAGGTCCAAGTCTTTTCTGGCATGCATTTCCCACTCAGCCTGCACAGAAAAGGAACAGAACCTGGAACCAAATAAAACATATCCACACTTACAAAAATACTCTTCCTTTAACAGCTTTGCTGAGCTGCGAGATCGCTAATGAATGTTGTATACAAACAACATTCATGTGTTTAAAACCATATGAACTGAAATTGTAGTATCATTCATTGATACTGTTAAATCTAAAGACTGTCTTAACATTTACATTGACTTGGCTTTTCAAGGACTTCAGCCAGCCAATATGAGAGTGATCCTACAAAGTAAATTACATTCTAAGAAAACCCCTAATGCTAAATTTCTCCTTTTGACATAGTAAGAAAACAGCAAACATCCAAAAGGACATTTTGAACACACACAAATGAACAAATCATAAATGCCTGCACTAACAAAACATAAAGACTACAAACCAAACTGCAAAATGTCAGAGTAAAAAAGGAAGTCTGAATGAGCCTTAAGAAAGATAAGCTTGTGAACTTACAGAACTATTTTAAAGGTGTATGTTCTCTGACCAAAAGGAAGCTACCATTTCCTTGCTACACAGCACCACATTTTGTGGCTTGAACCAGTCTTTTCTGTAGTTTTAACAAACCACAAATACTTCAGAGAGAGGATTTAAACTGAAACAAACAAATGAAAGACAAATGCAAATAGTTCTATTACAATAATCCATCAAGCCAGAAAAAACAAACGATTAATAAGATTATACAAAACGTTTCAAAGTTATGTCCTTGATATTTGCCATACATCAGCATGAATAATGTGACTTATATAGCATTATATAATTGTATGATCTATGTTTGATAAGCTCCGTAATTAGTAGCCTAACCAGCAGTCTAAGCATAGAAATTGGTGATTCACAAGTCCTAAATTCAGAACATAGGAATTCTAACAGCACATCCCAAAAAAGTGTAACTAACCCTTGGTTTACTACATTCCCCACTCCAATTACTGCTTTAGCAGTAATTCAGTAATATTTAGTATGTAGTTCTTTAGCAGTAATTTATATTTAGTAATATTCTTCACAAGTTTCTACAAAAAGCTGCATGTCATGTATGCATGTAATACATGGGTCATGCATGAACGTAACACAGAGCAAAGCAGTAACAAGGCACTGAAAGGCCTCTGTGCTCAAAATGAAGATTATTTAAGTTCCATTATTTGCTACCATTCCAGAAGGAAAGTTTAGAAACTTGTAACCAACTGCACAGAAAAAGAATAAGGCGTACACACGCATTCCTCCTCCCCACCAAGTATGTAATAAACCAAAATAAGAACAAATTCACACTTTATAAATGATAGTTAGTCCTAAGAACTCCTACAATAATCACTGCATCTATCAGTCTATTCAGCAACTTAAAAGAGATCCACCAGATACACCTTCCTTGTTTTGGCAACAACACCATCTGAAGCAAAGGGTTACAACAGACATGATAAGATAATGAGATAATTTAGTGTTATAACCACATTTCCTTGTTTCCTCTTCGGACTTGTGAAACCATTAATACCATTAGAAGGGTAATGGCCTTAAACTGATGAAGGATAGGTTTAGATTAGCTATTAAGAGAAGTTCTTTACTGTGAGGGTGGTGAGGCACTGGAACAGGTTGCCCAGAAAAGCGGTGAGTGTTCCATTTCTGGAAGTGCTTAAGGGTATCTTGGATGGGGCTCTGAGCAACCTGGTCTAGTGGAAGATGCCCCGTCCATGCTGGTGGGGAACTAGATGACCTCTGAGGTCCCTTCTAATGCAAATCATTCCATGATAAATTATGGTTTAGGGTGGAACTTCACCCTAAGGAGGAAGTTCTGAAAAGGGTGATGGAGACAGCTAAGTCAAACTGCACAAAATATATGACTAGAGTACCAAGAAAGCAAGTGCAACATACCATAACACAAGCTCAAAACAGTTTTTAGACAGTAGAACCAAGCAAGGAGTGAAACAATCGCCTTTTTGCTGCAGTCAATCTATGAGACAAAAATGTAATGTAGGAACAACTAGGTTTTTTTTTGGTGCAGCTCTGACATCTATGTTGCACAGCTTTACTAGACAAAACTGATTGCTATCCGCTGCAAAAATGTTGTAAGTGGCTACTTGCCACTTCTATTATAGAAAAAAGGGTATAACAGCCTATAAAATAAAGTTCAAAACTAAAAAATATTACTAAATTAATGAGATATACATCAAGCCATTCCAGAAATATTTGTGAACATGTATTTAACAGCACTGGAAATGAATCCTGACGGCATCATTGGAGAAATACAACCAGAAAATTAAATATCTCTGCTTAGACAGACAGGAGACATTATATATTCAACAAACATAAGGAGACAACAAACATCTCATTCCAGCAACAGAAGAACCTTCTATATTCATATTCCAAGGACAGGGTCCACTATCAAAACAGTGAGGATTACAAATCATTTTCCCTTATTATAAATAACAATGAATTTTGAGTACTTTTATCTGCAAGGATACTGTCGAAGTAATTCAAATAAGCCAGGAGAAGCCATTAACTGTTTTATTAGCTGAAGAAAAGCAATCAGCATTTTATCTTGCATCCTGAAAAGCAAGGTCAAAAGACCAACAGCATATTACAAGTAACAGTTTTAGTGGTGCTAACAAATAATCTGTAAATTTTGAGCCAAAATTTTCACTATTTAGGAATTTAAGCCTCAAGTATCAGCTGCATCATACAGGTTCATCTGACAGAATTCTGTACATTTCACTCAAACCCCAACATTGGGAATGCATTCATCATGTATGAGCCTTACATACAGGATGTAAAATGGTGGTTTTGAGGGCTCTGCTTCTTAAATTTGGTTGCTCAAGGTTATATTCGGTTGGAAGAGAAGAAAGAATCTTTCCCAGTCATGCAGCAATTCCTAGACAGATTTGTTTGCCTGTAATTTTAATAACACTGGGAAGAATGGATAAAACACATTTTTAGTCAGTAAATTTTTAAAAATAATAATACTAACAGAGAAAAGCAATTATTTGAGTAAAATTCTAGAACTGCCACTGCAATTTTAGCTACCATTAGGTAGCTAAATCCTTGTAGCTCATCCTTGTTTTCTTCACTACAATGTTGACTGGGAGACATGCGACCAACATCAACCATCTATATGAGGCATTTTCACAAAAGACTGAGTAAAAAAACCCAGTATTGCCTATTCTACATAAAAATATGACTAAAAAAATAAAACCAAAAAAAAACCAGCTGACACAGTTGTTTCTTTAGGAAGCACCAAAAAAAAGGATTGCCTAAGAATTATTTAAGAGGAAGAAGAGGGACCTAAAAATGTCAGAACTCAAGTAACAAAAGTGAAGTAATAGATGTTTAAAAAGTCAGTGACATGAAAAGATTGGGGGAGGGGGGTGGAAGAATAAGAAAAAAGAGAATGATAAACAAAATAAAAATAAAATAAAATAAAGTAAAATAAAATAAAATATAAGCAGAAGGAATAAGAAGGCGAAAGGAAACAGTACATCCTTTTCCCAAACAAGACGCAAGCATATGAGGACAAACTAAGTGCCCTTCATCAACGAGAAGCATAATCACAGTGCACATTCCTGTCTACCATGCAATTCTTATGCTATGGCTTTCTATAATACACTGTTTTGCCACAAGGCTATTCCATTACTGCTCAAAGCAGTTCTGTAGATTTGAACTTACCACAAGCTCCTGAGCAGTGTCTGAACATGTGAATGACTGTTTGATTCCCTGTCAGCAACTGCTGCCAAACTCCCATTCACTCAAGTCTGTATGGATCACAAGAAGGGGTCAGTCCCATCACAGCCCAGTTGGAGCTTGCCAGCTTATCTATGTTATATATGTATTTTGAGATTAAGATACAGCTGATAATATGAACACCCAGGATTTAAGTCACAAAGCTTAGCAGTATCAGCATAAAGGGAAAATTTAATACTCAAGTTTTTTGGCTTCAAATGTACGGAATTACGAGGACCAAACATGTAAAAAAGTAATGAAAAAAAAGTTCTTCCTCCAAAGAAACAAATATTTTCTTTCTTTGAAAGGTTTCAGCCCTCTTTGTATTAGTAAAGCTCAGTTTACATGCTAACAGAACAATTTCCTTTATGTAATGACTGAATACACAAAAGGAAAGCAGTCTTGATTCCAGAAGGTGCAAACAGATTAACTCGGGTAGCACAGAAAACAGGTATTCTGAAAAATAAAAAGTTCATCCCATGACGTAATGCGAGAAACCACAATTTTCAAGAAATACAATCAAAAACATATCACAAGAAGAGAATCAATTATGAACACATATAACCTGCATGTAGCTTTAAATCTGTGTATCATTAATCCACGCAAAAACTAGTACTTTCAGTGCAGACATAGAAGAAATGGATACTACCGTCCTGCACATTAAAACATCGATACAGCACATACGGCCAAACTTTTACCCTCATAAAACTCTAATTTTACAATAAATTAGCACTGAAGATTGTAGTCCTACTGTATGAATTTAGAAGTCTGAATGCAAACTACCCTAAGTCCCAGAAAGGGTTGAGTGCTCAGTCAGGATCTTTTCACTGGGAAGGAATTACAGCAGCCTCTATTTGGAAGACCTTTAATATATACCAAACAAATGTGATTGCCTGAAGTGATTCATCATCTCATCTTCATTGAAGCATAGTCACCAATACTCAAAAGAAATATCACCCAAAAAAGGTTTTAAATAGAAAAGTAGCCTTTAAAAACTACCTAGAAAATTTCACTTGGCAACTGAATCTTTTCTGCTACAAAACATTTATTCATAATAAAGCATAACAAAAGCTGAAGAAGTGACCATACTGTTAACTAACTACTCATAAAGAAGATTATATAAATTTATATCAAGATTAGTCAATTTATTGGTAAAACGCATTTTCCAAACTACTGTACTGCTGGCATCACGAACCACTGTTGCTTGTAACCACGTTTTTCCCCCCAGTCTGTGCTCCTGCATTATTATGCCAAACACATAAGGGAGAGGAAATACAAATCTCCTCTCCACAAAAGAGGAAGAAGAAAAAAAAAATGCCCCAAACATGAAAACCCTACAAGTTTTGCAGCTATTCATCCTTTAATAAGGATCATTATTTACAGAAAGTTATTCAGTAATTGTTGAGAATGCAAGGAAGTACAAAATCCATGGATTTCAAACTTTAAGCACTGGGTTCCAGTAAACTGGCACTCAAAAGACAGATTACACTCATATAAGCACTTTGACACAGACAGAAGATGCATCTCGAGGAGACAAATTAAAGGGCAATGCTCCACTGAACAGCTGAGTGATAGGAGTACACTGCACTATGCACAGCACATACATGCTACATAGATCTCTCATTTTTTGAGCTCCTTATTAATTGCAAGGTGTTATTCATAGGAGATGTCTAAGCAGCTATAAATACAGAGCTCTATCAGTGATTCAGCATCTGTAGGTCTGCAGCAAAAATTATTTGCTTTTGTGGGATAATGGGAAGGCAACAAAACCTATGCAACTAAATCCAGCCTGAATTGCTACCCCTTTCTTCTCCAGTTTTGGGTTGAAATTCTCCTTAACTTAAATCAGCATGCAACTATAAAGTGAACTGGTTGTGCAACAAAAACAGAAAGCCCATCCTCCTAAAAAGATTGTTCTGACAGATCAGTGCCCCAACTTGCCTTCAGTCATGTGACCCTTACATTTAGGGCCATGGTTGTGTAGGTGAATGCAAACAATGCCTTTCATTGGCAGCCCAAAATGATACTTCATCATTACAAATGCAGGTTTACACAGCTTTTTAAAAACTTATCTAAAATATTGAGGAGGCATTTATGTATAAAGTAATTTTTTTATCCACAGAAAAGCCATAAAACTTGCTCTACAGTCTATACAAATTTTTATACACTAAATTGACTGCTCTTTTGTTATTTACTACTTGAACTCAGTAAAGATTTAAATCAGACAAACTGATGACCAATATCCTAGCCATTTGTCTAACAATTTGTTCCTCCTGAATACTCTGGGAACAAATAGCATTACCCCTTTGCTTTAAGGGACCCAGAAAACAAGAAAAAAATTTCTGTTGCATTTGGCATATTTCTATCACTGTAGATCTATTTATACACGTACTTCCACCACCAGGTGTGAACCCTAGGATAGTCTCATTCAGTCAGGATACTGCTATAGCAGTGTTTTCCTGATAAAGCCAGTAGTGAATACATTCAGTTGAATGTAGAGTTTGAAAAAAAAGGAAGCTAAAAACAAAACAAAACAAAACAAAACAAAACAAAAAACACCAAACCAAACAAACAAAAAAAAACCCAAAAAATCAAGCCATGATTAACTTCACACAGCTAGAGGGTGAGAGCATCACAGCCTTGTTTCAGGTATGAAATAAATACTTTTACAATTTTAAATTGAAATTATCCTTTCAAGTCTATTTATGCGTTTACTCTTCATACTCATATTCCAGCTTCCTCAGCAGCATACACACAGTTAAAACCTGATGCTTATTAGAATAGACTTCTGGTGGGAAGTGCTAAGAATTCACCCCACTGCCTACCAATCTATCCAGAAATCTGTTCTCACTCCTACTTCCTCCTGTCTGTTCCTTTCTGAAACAGCAGTAGGGGGGTTGGGAGTTTGCCTTTCCTCTACTGGATCACAGTTGTGTACATGAACTATACCAGACCATATGGCAATCTCTCAATTCGCAAGAGGCAAAACAAGCTTCCTATCAACCCAATCTGAAGAGAAGCAAGAAAGCCTACAGACAACAACCAATGTCCACATGCCTTTGCTCATAGAGACCAGTAACTACATCTTGCCTATATATTAATGTAACAAGTAGGAAGTACAGAAAATGTTACCTCAAGGAGAAGAGCAGCCCTGTCCATACTCACAGACGCATGCTACAACTTCTCATAAATTTATCTAGCTGCCTACAAGCAACTTCAAGTGGTCCAGAGAAAAATCAAAGACTCAGCTACATTGTTTAGCATGCAGGAAGGCTTTGACACAAAGAAAATTACTGTACTGAAGAAAAAATAGCGCCTGTTTGATGAGCAATGCATGTAGAGGATAAGCCCACTGTGAGAGAGTGAGACTAAAGAGAAAAGTTAGAATCTGGAAAGGAACCGACATAGCAGTCTGGAAGCTGCCAGGCAAAGCCAGGCCAATCAGAAACATAGTGAAGACGGGTTTTCCTTTCATGAAGGGAAAGCATTAAAATTCTATTGAACATTAAATTTCAAAAATCCAGTAGGAAAACCACTCCAAGATACAGCACCTCAGGAGATACTCCCCCCTACTCACTCTCACTGAAGAGCTGGTAAGATTCTCAAAGGGGCCCAACGTTTGTATCCACAAACCTGTGTTGAACTAGTAAAATCAGAACTGTCTGATCAAATACACTGAAATAGGATCTTGCTCACGTTCTTTTCCTGGAAATTAAAAATTATTTTTACAGAGACTTTATTTTCAATCTAATAAATTAATAGTTGCATTTTACAACAGCTTTTAGCCCAGCAACCAAGTTTTTGTGTAAACAGTACAAAATTTTGTACAACATTTTTATGCTAAGTTTTAGGGTACACAACTTACACAAACATGTAAGGAAGTGACTTGGCAGAAAATAGCTCCCTCAGCTGGAGCTATGCAATATTTCCTTTTTAGTTTAATTCAACTAATAGAGTCATTATATTTGTATAAAAATACAGTAATCTAATTCTCCTATTTTACCTTTTCTGCTCACTGCTATGTTAAGTTCTTTGTTATCTATGTTAACTACCACATAGATAACTTACTGAGAACAAGAAGCAGCTCAATCAGACCGAGTAAGGGGCAAAACCAAAGCAGCATAAAGCGTTGCCTATTACCTGCCCTAAAGAAACATGAAAACCAGAGACAAACAACTGTGAAGTAGCTAGAGATACATCCAGGATCTGCCTATATTGAAACATTACTGCAATAAAGATCAAAACTAAACCACGGTTTCCCACTGCATCATTTCTTCATCAATATCGTACACAATGTGGAAACAGACCTGGGCCACACAGCATAAGATTGCATAACAGCCTGCCTTTAATTTATAGGTGCTAATACACCTGCAACCAATGATCTACGACATTTGATACACTAATATCAGAAGTATTATTGTAAAGAACCATTCAATCCTCATGTTAAGGTTAAATATTCATCCTCCTCAATTTAGGAGACTGTACGTTTCCTTCTGCCCACACATTTGAAAAAAATACATAAGCAATTAAAGAAATAAGGAATTTTAACAAAATCCCGAAGCACTAGACTAAGAAGAAGCCTGACCACATATGTAATTTCTCTTAGAGAGAGAAAGTCATCCTCTACTGAAACACTGCTCTAGATATGACAGAAGAGTCACACTTCCAGAATACCAAAGAAAAAGAATTTTCTTTTCATTGATAAGCAGCTAGGAAAAGATGGCACCTTTAAATTTTCTTGGTTCTGCTTTATATTGTAACTCCATCTTAGGAAGATTAAACATCCAAAAACTGTAAGAGTTCAAATGTTAGAGCAAAAAAGTTGAAGGGTTGTAACTCTCCCTCACCTAAACTTTACAATGAACACTGGCAAGAGAATGTCAAATATGCCACTAGCCTATCACATTTTCAACCTTCAGAAGACAGCTGTAAAAAAACCCCAAACAAACAATCCCAGCAGAAAAATCACAAAAACCACCCGAAATAAAAAAAAAAACCCAAAAAAACCCCCAAACCCCCACCTTTGATAGAAACTTAAACATCTGTGTTACAAAGCAGTGAGTTTAAATACTAAATCTTAGAATTCCTATAGGACAATACAGATTTGAGAAATCTCAAGGAACCTCTTTATGAATGAGGTTCTCTAATTCATATAGCAATAATTTGAAAAGTTTGGGGTTCTGTTAGTATCAAGCACCTTTATTTTCTAAGGGTTTTCCCCACATAGATTATATGTCAAATAAATTTAACCCCAGAGATGTAACATGATCTTACAATAGTTCGACTAAACTACAAGTTTTAAAGTAGACAGCCATCAAAGTACGGAGAACAGGCAATCATGAATTCAGGAAATGTACATTGTCCCATAGTCAGCTAATGGCAACTTTAATAGGATGTGATGGATTTTTCTCCACCAGGAGAAAATACTGCCTGCATTTTTGCTTCAACAACCCACGCCAGCTGACTAATGGAGTTATATTTTTGTCTCGTATGAAGATGGTTACTTGCCCATCCTCTAGCAGTTGCAGAATGAAACATTAACAACAGCTGTGGGGTGAACAGAAAAGCTGCTCTATTTGGTAGCCAAGATCCAAAGTACAGGCCTTTCCTCTCAAACAGTGGAGCTCATTTTCTGTCACAGGGTGACGAAAAGACACAGTACAGAACAAAGCCACTTTTAGGGCTTGAAGTAGCTAACTGAAGATACTTTTAAGGAGTAATAAATCTTCATGGGAAAGAAAAGTAAAGGATTCACAGAAATTAAAAATAGGGTACTTGGAGAGATAAGAGCCCTTGGGAGCTTAGAAGTTGCTGCTGGAAAGAAATTCCTGTGGATCCAAACAGGTTTCTTAAAATAACTCTTATCAAATACTATTAAATATAAAACTCTTTAGCTCGACATAATAACAATCCTAATCGTAACAGACCAATCCCAAAGAAACACTCCTGCCACGCTACTGAATAATCAGCATATGCCTGCAACTAGAAACATCTTTTTATGCAAACACTTGGGCTTCAGTCCTGCAAAAATTTAAATATATCACTCTGAGTAGACCTACAGATCTCTGTGGACGTCTGTAGAGTTTATCACACACATAAAAGCTAACACATATTTATAAGTCTTGCAGGATAATTGCTTTTGGCAGAATATAAATAACATTGCTCTAATGTGTTTCAGCATCATGGTCTCCTGCTTTAAGAGCCAGACATTCTGGTGAAGCCTGTCATTCTTCATATAAAGAGTGGCAGCTGCATAGCCCACAGAGACATTTAAACTTCTCTTTGCATTTTCTTTAAAGTTTCAGAATAGTGTTTGGGCATTCTTTTAAAGTAGCTAGAAAGCTAACAAGTGAAGCCGATAAAAATTGCCTAAAAATGCTTTCTTACTAGTGCCATGGATACCACTGGTAGGACTGGAAGCACTTCTTAGACAAACTATCTATAGCTTCCAACACTGCCAAACAGAACATCAATTAGGCTGTGGAGTTTACTAGGTATTTTTCCAGAAACCAATGCACTGGGCAACAGAGCAATAATTCAGTATGAGAAGCAGTCTTAATAAAGGACTCCAATGTTCACTATACTATATACTTCAATGAAAAAGCTTAAAAATCTGCTACCAGAACAGCTTTCAAATTGCAACGCAGTCATCTGAAATAATTTTAGAAACTGAATGCCAGCAGTTTGCCTAATTGATTTTAAAATGCATACCTAAAACTAGGCCCTAGGTTTCTCTCCTTGTCAGTCTGTTTTTTTATTTCAGCATTGTCTTACTGTCTCTATTGCCTTTCATTTCAACTTCCAACAGGGATAGACAGGAACAAAAAAAAGTAGCTTCAGTTACCATCAATGCCACTGAGAATTAAAAGAATGGTATATATCACTTCCTGCAAGCCCCAGCTGGAACAGCATACCTGTCTTGGCAGAAGGTCCAGCTCTAATAAGGGGAAAGGAATGAATATATTTTGTAGACATAGGTAGCCCTTACAGCAGCTTTACTTCCACCCTTCCACAAGCCTGCCCTTCAGCAGCTCACTCAAACAGGTATGTATTCACATTTACAGGTGGTATTGCCTTGGCCCAAATAACTAGTTAGAATTTACCTGAATTCAATTGATTTCCATCAAGCATGTTTTGTGTACAAAAATGACAGCTCTACAATTAAATGGAACATGCAGGTAAATTTTGAAGTATTTACCTGGCTTTTAATAAATAAATCCTTTGTTTGCACCTCTACGGTATGTAGTGTAAAGCAGCATCTTAAAAAAGAAACCAGAACAAAACCACACAAAAAACCCCAACAAAAAAAAAAAAAAAAAAAAAAACAAAAAAAAAAAAAAAAAAAAAAAAAAAACCCCAACAAAAAAACAAAACAAAAAAAACCAAAACAAAAAAANAAAACCCAAAGCAAATAAATAACAAACCTACCTAATATTAATGAATGAACCTTGACTGAACGAAAATATTAATGAATGAACCTTGACTGAAGGAAAGTGACACAGACAACCTCCCTCCTACTTCGTGAGGTCCTTGTTCAAGGCCAAAACCCAAAAGCACCAGCACCACCCAGTTCCTTTCTCTATCTGCTAAAACACCACCTTAATATCAAAAAACAAGCAGTTTACATTGACATAACCATAAATTCAACATATTTCCTAACATAACTGAACTGCGAAGCTCTTCCCTAGTATATCATGCTTAACATTTTCCCTCATCACCTTATTCCCCTGGTTCTTGTGAGGCAAATGATTTCAAGAAAAGAAATACCCATGCAGTATACAGATACTGAAATACTTCATTTAGGTAAGACTAATTTCAAGTTCTACCATCAAGCATGAACAGCAAGTTACACCAAAAGATTAAAACTGCATAGGCTGGCATAGCAATTTCAGTTTGCTTGAGCTTCAAAATGCCTGAAAACATAACACTTTAATTAAGACCAGATAAACCACCCAAACCTAAATTTCTGCTAAAGTCAAATGAAGCCATACCAAACAACTACATGGTAAAGTTCCCCACCAAAGAATCCAGAAACAAATAATATATTTCAGCTCAAACCTCCTAATGAGTAAACAGATGCATATGAAATTTAACCAAGTTCCATAGCAAATAGAAAAGTCAGAAAAAGGATGTCAACAAGAATTTCTGCCAGATCCTTTGTGGCAACTCTCATGTTTTTATGTAAAACATTATGATCTTCAGATAACAGCAGCATTAAGATGTTAAGATAATAAAATACAGTACTAAATCATTATTCATTTCTGATGGTCGTGGAACACTGTCCAGATATTAATGGCATCTCTGAAAATCTTCAATATCTATTGAGTTTCTCAGACATTTTCAAGGGGACATTTCCAATCTCCCAGAAAGGACAAACTGTAGCTGACCCCTCTGTAGTCTTCAAAGAGCTCTGAATCATCATCTGCCTTGTCACAACTTCCCCAAACCATTTCAAACCACAGATCTGTTTTACCATTAAAAAACAAACAAGTGAGCATTTAAGTTCAGCAGATTTTAAATAAATCTACTCCCACTCTCTCTCATTAACTGATTTCAATTGTAAATTTGCTTTAGTTGCTTTAAGAGAGGACTATTAACTACATAGAGACAAAGTCACTTTGCATGTCAAAACGACAGCACCAGTACTATTATATTTAGTGAAACTGGATTTGTCAGTGTTGATAAAATGCAGTGCATTAATGGAATTTTCTTTTATTTCTATTTTAAATGGCTTATGCACTTATACAACTGTAGTTTATTCTGAAATACTTCACAGGTTAACAGAAAGGGCCTGAAAAAAAACCCTAACCCAAATAAAACCCTCAAACCTATCCTAAAGAGTTAATTATTTCAAATTATGTAATCTACCAGAAACCATTATAACAAATCCACTCATAGCACATATTAGGTATATCATTACAAATCTTCATACTGCTTGGGGGAGGGGGGCATCTACTTACATTTCTTAAAAACACCAATAGAATTTTGAAGAACTGCTTGTGAGTATCCTTTTCTGTGCAGTGTTACAAAGGAGCAACAACTTCCAGATCCTTCAGAGCCACAGATAAATAATTTTGTGTAAACCAAGTAATACGGTTAATATTAACACCTGTGGATCTTGGAACCTCACTTGGTAGCAGCAAGACTGGGCAACTGCAGTGCAAGGCTAGTATTGAGATTAATAAATTAATAAATTAATAACCCTTTATGAAGAAAATGGTACATAATGGAACTCCAGAGACTGAAGATTAAAGAACGTAAGTTTTATCATTAGGAAAAAACAAACTTTAAAAAACAATAGACAGAAAGAATATATAAATAATACATAAATACATTAAAAAAATACATTAAAAACAATAGACAGAAGAAATATATAAACCTCCCCACTTTCACAGATTCTAGAGCAATTTCTGATCACACTGTCATGGAAGTTAAAGGCACAAAAATATTACCTAGATATTTAATCTGTGAGAAATATCAATCTGAGCTTCTTGTGATCTACTGCAATATTGCATGAAGAATGGGTTAGACCAAAAGATCTTCCCACTTTTTGACCAGCATTGTTATTGAAAAATGACAAATCCCAAGACAAAGAGGAGCACATCCTGACAAAATTATTTTTTGAGTTATGGTAAGAACTCATTGCAGAGGAAAGCAAGATCAATCCTTTGGACAACACCATTTTCTAGTGTAAATAAAGAGAACAGAAGTTATATTCTACTGAAAACATGATACAACCAAATTTTTTTTTTTTTGTTAATGATAAAGATTTAACAGCATCTTTCAATTCAACTGTTAAGGCTGAGCTCCTCAGGAACCAAATATACTGTTTTATTCTTTGGACAAAGCAAGGGAATATTTTTCTCAGTCAAGTAGTAACAACATTGGAAAAAAGTTGCCTCTCACCAAATACACCCTAGATCATGGATATTAATTGTGTAACTGGGAAATGACAGTTACATTTCCTCCACTGTAAAATACGTAGATATAGGTGAAGAAACAAAAAAAAGCAGAAAGCAAATAATTTCTACTATAGGATACCACAATTACTGTGCTACCTGATTGTAATTTTCTTTAAAACAAACTGTGAAGCAATCTCAGAAAAGCTGACCAAAATCACTCTTGTCCTTGAGAAGTGTCATTTGATCCTTCCTCCTTTGCCATGTGAAATACAATGAGGATCTCTCTTGCAATTTCTCTACTGAAATGATCTTTTCCTGAAGCACGTGGCAGAGATTTGGATCATCATGACTTAGTTGGGATGCTAAGTTGATCAAAGGTCATCGTTTGCATGCCCCTCCTGAATGGTGCATGAAGATCTTAAAACTAACTAAAAGCTCCAACTTCATCCACTGGGCTTCAGTTGAAGCTCAAGCAGCATAGATTTGACAGATGGTAGAAAAGCCAATTCTGTATCTGCCAGTAGCTCTACAGGCCTAAAAAAACAGCTGAAATAACAGACTTGGTAAACTTATTTCCAGTTATTCCTCAGGTCTAACCTATACATTTTGATTTTGTTCAGAAAAGGAGCTACACATGTAACTGCAACTCTAATGCACCACTGAAAAGAGGATGAGCTTGTAGCCTGTGGGAAGCATTCTCTCTTTCTACAGCAAAGGAAGCACATGTTCTTATTTGGGTTGTGTTTTTATTGTTACAGAGCGGTAAAAAACAGGCTTCTTGCTAGCATTGCTCAAGGGTGAAACCCTGGTATTAAGACCTGTAAGGATGCTCAATGGGCCAGTGAAACCTCTCAAAGAGACACTAGCCAGTGGCCTACTTTCCAGAGAAGCTTTTCAGGATAAGCTGTACAAGAACACTAATACAGAGAAATACTCAGAAAAAATGCTTCCTAAAAATACTAAAAATAAAACTAAACCTATGAGGATGGCTAGAGACCCACACACTTCAAAAGAAACACATTCAAAACATGGAAAAGATACGCCACTTTCAGCAGTGACAAAACAATCAAAGGAAAAACAAACAAACAAACAGAAAGCCACAAAGAAACAGAACAACGTAATTATTGCAAAAATCCGACAGTGTTTAAAATGTACAGCAGAGAAGGAAAGAAGGGAGAACCTGAAAAAGCTCCTCTAATTTACCAACTAAACTTGTTTTCCCCTAGTTAACCTCAACTTACTCCAGAACAAGGAAAATAAAAGGCCCCCACAGGAAATTTCTATACTAAACTACAGTACTCTAAATGGATGTGTTGTTTTGGAATAGCTTCCTTGAACAGACCTGTTCTTCATCCAGAATTCAACTAATAGATGAACAAGAACTAATGTTTTCTACCTTGCTTCAGGGGAATGAATGTGGATGTGGTCTCCTTGTGCAGGATTTGCAGATAACTGAGAAAGGAAAGCTAGTGAATTTGTGCATCGTCAGCCCAGGCAGTCCAAACAAAATTGGGTTTTGTCAATGACAAACACACAGCGTGTTTGCCCAAGCATCTCCTTTACACTATGCCAAACGCCCTAAGTATAATGCAAGATACTTAAAAGTATGTGATAAGGCAAGAGTACTTCAACTTCTGAAACCATTACCCAAAAGTCATCTTTGCTCTTTAGACAACCTGGGAACAGGGAAGCATGTAATCCCCTAACAAGATTCCCTCAGCCTGCCAGTAGCCAAGAGGCTGAGGGGGG